>WBMZ01006682.1:0-86154 GCA_013400975.1 Atrichornis clamosus
CGCGGGGGGCGCGGGCGGGCGCGGGGTGCCCGAGGCGCGGGGGCGGCCGCCGGTCTGTGCCGCCCGGTGCTGCCGCGGCCCGTCCGCCTGCGAGGAGGAGGAGGAGAGCGGGGCTGGAAGGCCCCGGGGGGAGCTGCCCCTGGGGCCTACTTGTGCCTGCTGCTGGAAATGGGGGTGGGGAGAAGGAGGCCGTGATCGCTGCCCGCGCCCGGCGCTCGGTGTTGGAAGGGGCGCAGCTGGACAGGGACCGGCCCCGCGTGGGATCGGGCACGGGCTGGGGGAAGGGCTCTGCCAGGGAACAGCTCACCCTCGCCGTCGGGAAAGGAGTGCCCCCCACATGTGAGCGTTGGGCTCAAGGGACGGAAAGGTGATGATGGGAAACTTTTCCCTTTTTAAAAACGTGTTTTTTTCAAAAAGAAACCTAAATTGTACTTGGTAGTAGCCAATAATTTCAATTGTAAAAACTTTCCTTCCTTTCATTTTTTTATAGCTGATGCTGTCTTTGCTTGCTTTCTAGAAAATAGCGTTGTCCCTGTGTCCTGCAGCCATCAAGATTTTAAGACTGGTTTCTAGTCTTTGGTAACATGGCAAAAGATGTAAGTATGTTTGTAGCACATCAGACGTGGAAGCATGGCTCGTAGAATGGTTTTTTTAACAAAAGCAAATGGGGTCATGCTTTATAATAGCTGGATTTAATGAATATATTGAACTTTATCTATATTGTGCATCAAGCCTAGGCTGTTTTCTTGTAGGCAGCATAAACCAGCTTCAGATCTGCCGCCATTTTTTCAGAGTAACTAGTCTTAAGAATTCCCTATGCTTATAACAGTACGTGAGCCATTGTCATTATGTGTATTCATATTGAACGCTAAAATAGTTTGGGTTTGGATTTGATTTAAAAAAACCCAGCAAGTATTGTTCAGATGGTGGGTCTGTCATTGACTGCTATTGACAACTAGCGTTGCCATTCTTGAGTTCAAGAAAGCACCGTATATTCAAGGGAAGATGGTTCATTCTCCATATCTGTTCATTTTTTATCTTTGTCTACCAAAAGATGCTTGTTAATGTCTGTAAAAACAGGCTTTAGGAACTTCCATCATAGACTTCCATTACCACTGGAGTTAAGGTTTGTAGCTTTGATTCTGTGACCTGCTTTGTGGAGCATGATTGCTCTTTACCCTTTCTGCTATTTATTAGAAAAATTTCGATGTATTCTGCCTTTAAGATATCATTGTTAATACCCCATATTATTGGGCTTTCATGTTTTCTTCTTGAAAATAAGACAATATACTAGCCTGTATTCAAATTAGAATATATCTCCCCTTCAAAAAAAACCCGGAAAAACCCAGCCCCCAAAAACCAGCAGCATGCGAGCTAAGGAGAAGTGATTCAACTCCTTAACAGCAGGTTGCAATCTAATGTGGACTGTAGCAGCCTTCAAATAGCAAGAATTTCCACGAAGGTGATTGGTTTAAAAAACTAACCTTGTAGGAAATTCTAGTAGTTCAACTAAAAAACATCTTAATATGCGGAGAAGTAACCAGAACTACGTAGTCACTCAGAGCTTGCCTGGAAGAGATAAGGGTGGCCAAGTACATTACAGATAGCAGAGTTCAGGGAATGATAGGCTGTACAAGCGGGAAGAAAATGAAAGTGGAGTGTTAGACTAGGAGATGAAATTGAAACAGTTCAAAGTAATTGAGATACCAAGGCACATTTGTTTAATATTAGCTTTTGGGAGAGAGATCAACTAAGTGGAGAGTTGCTAGCGCCTGGAAATACAGATGAATATCCTACTAGATCTAAGTGAGAATATGACATTTAAGAACAAACCTTATTTTTTAAAGATCTAGTTTATTCTAGGAAAGCGAGCAGTTAAGAAAGGAAGGAATAACATACTTCATAATAAACTTGAGAAATGGAAGAAGGTTCTACAGATGGGAAAAGAAATTGCTTTCAGTATCTTTATTAAAGAAGTAATAAACTGAATTTGGAAAAATGAAAATCTAGGCCAGGTTTTAGGAAAAATTTTAAGTGTACTTGAGCACCGGAACAGGGTAGCTAGAAAGGGTATGAAATCTTAACTGGATATTGTCTAACCTGTTCTCAAAAACACCTACATATACTTCAGTCCTGCCTCAGGGAAGAAATATGAACTGCTTACCTTTTTGCAGATTATACCCACCATTACATGACATCTAAAACGTGTGGTGAATGCTGGGAAATCTTAAATTTCCAGGTCTGGATATCGACCCTATTAGTTTTGGTTTAAGGCTATAAAATAGAGGTGCTAATTGATATAACACTTTTTAAAATTTTCAGAAGGGAAGAGAATTATTTCCATTATTTTTGTTCAAAGTCCCAGGCTCTTTTCCAAGCAGAATAATGGAATTAAGCATGATAGAGACAATATCACTAAATTTCTGGGCACTGAGTCTATGAAAACATGCGTTGCTGCAAATTTAAACATTCTGACATGAAAATATTGCTGTGATTAATGCCTTGTGGTTCTGCCATGTCACCTATCAAGTGCTCTAACTGTGTGTGAGATACAGTAGTGAAGAAGATGGCATAGTCGACGATTGCTCCCGCCCCTTCCTTCCCTTTTTCTCAGCAGAGCTGAGATGGCTAAACTGTGGGAAGGGCTGTGCTGCTACAATCCTAAGGCTGTCTTCAGGTGTCATTTCCATGGCCAGGCGTGTTCAGTGTGCTCCAGCCTGGCAGTGCAGGCGTGGTGTGCATCCCACTGCTGTCCTGTGCTGCCAGGGCCAGCGCGCCGTGGTGACGCTGGAGCGGGGAGCCCTGCAGAAGGGGAAGGTGTGGAGACAGAGCACCACCACAGAACGTGCTCCTACTCTATGGTTCTTCCTGCCTGTTGCAAGAGAGCACTTTTTCTTTTGTTGCTCCCCTCCAGTTCTTCTGATGCCTCTTCATAACAGCTGTAATTACTTGTTAGAAGAGTCAAATACTTGTAAGAGTTTGCAGGCTGAGACTTTACTGGATAATTGAACAAATGGGGAGTGTGATGGAGAGTACCAGCAAACCCAGTGAAATGTTTTTATAAAGGATTAAAGAATTACAAAAGTACTGATCAGGTAAGCTGGCAAAATAATGCTAATGAACTATTCTATGAAGTATTACTCTAAAATGTATCCCTCTAATGCTTTTCAGAGTGTGCAATCAAGAGAAAATAAGCAGCGAAGCACTGATTTTTTTTTTTAAATTTAGATTTTGGGGTTTTTCGCAAAATACTTTTATTTCCTAGGCAGTAGTTGGGAAGTTGTGAGGTGGGGAAAAAAAGATACATTCATATGTAGCACGTTAATTAAGCACCTGCAGGTGGAGTTTAAGAGCATATTCACAAGTAATGTTGTAGCTGGGTGAGCTGAAAAGCAGTAATGGAAAAAGAGAGATACTAGCTTGTGAAGGTTAAAGTATCTGGGTGTTCCAATTTATGTTTTGGGTAGGGAATCTGGAGTGCGGTGAGGGGTGAAGAAAAGGAGCACTCATTTTCCAGTGTGATCTGGTAATAGCAATAAGCACAATCATTTTTGAGTTTATGAGCATTGTGTAAAGCTGAGAAGCAATTCTCACAGAACCAGGCAGATGTGGTATATCACATTCAGTTAGTTGAGATGGGGATACCTGGTATCTTAGTCACTCCAAGACAACAGCTTTGTTCCTAGAAAGACTTTACTTTTTGTGCAATTTAAAGAAACAATGAAAAAACCCATGTGTGGACAGGAGAACACCAATTACCATATCTGAAGGGTTTGCCTACCTTGGTAGTGGGATCACTGCATTGCTTCTCAGTCTGGATGACAAGTTGAGGTCAGTAGCTTTTGGTACAGTTTTACACCTCCATTTGCTCTGCGTGGGAGATTTCCTGGTCATCACATACGGGCAATCTCCAGAAATTTCATCTTAGCCAGGATTCCTCTTTCTGGTTAATCAGTGTCACTCTGAGTTTGCTCCATCTACTGTAAATGCTTCCACTGCTTAGAAATGTGGCACCTTCCGGGCAGGATTTGGAGGAGCCAAATGTACACTGAGGTCCTCAGCTGACTTGTGCTGCTCACTGGATTCATGGGATTAATAGTTTGGTGGGGAAAGCAGTTCCCTGTGTGAAATGTTCACCTGTCCATTCTTGGCATGCTCAAAACTAGGCAGGATGCAGTGCCGAATGAAGGAGCAGGAATAACTGTAGCGAGAAAGTAAATTTGATAGCTTAATTTTTTTTTCCAACTTCCAGTGTAAGACTGAGGACTACTTGCTGGCTACTTTTATATTCACTTATATGTTGAGAACTGTCTGTCAATTAAGACAATAAATACTTTTTTTTGTAGCAATGATTAACACTCCTTCCACTGCTGAGTTAACAGTTTCTGTAGCATGGCTGAAGATCCAACTCGTGGTGACCATGTTTCTCCCCTCAGTTACTTCTGTCACAGGTGAACTGTTGAGGCCTCTCAAGAAGCCTTGAGGAAAGAGAAGCTTGTGGATCTTTTCTGGAAGACCCAGTGTTACATAGGAGAGAAGCAGCAGGAGCAACACGGTTTATTTTATACCAAATTTCTATACTCGTAATGCAATGACTTGCCGGAACTGGGTCTATTACAGGGGATAGTCTAATGCATGGTGTTGCAATGAATATTGAGGAGAAAGGGGCTAGACAAAAGGAATAGGTACGATTCCTTCTGGTCTCCAAAATTACACCTGTCAGAATAGATGAGTCACATAAATGAAATATTCTTATGAAGTTCAGTTGTTTATGATTGTTTCAGTTGTTCACCATTATTGCATGGACTGCTTCAAGACATTTAAAAAATAAATTGTGCACAAAGAACATGAAGTTGAAAAATAATTTCACGAACTTTTTAAAGTGGCAAACCACTGTTAGCCTTCAGAATTTCTCACAGACTAAAATATCTTTCTTGAGAGTTGTTCTTGAGTTACTGTTTCATAGGTTGTTGACAGTGATGTTGGTTTGGAGGTGCTTGTTCTAAAATTAGATTTTAAAATTTATTTCTTAAAGTTATGTTCCGTTATCTTTTGCTTGAACTATTTTATGAGGGTTTTTTCTCTTGATCCCTAGTTTGCATAAAAATTAGTGTATCTCTAGTTTTTCACGGTGCTTTTATGAATCGTAGTGAGCAGTAGCTATGGTACATATATCCAACTTTGCAAAGGAAGCCCCATGCACATATGCAAATATGAGGACACACCATATGAGAAATTGTGCCTGCACAAAGTTCAACACCTGATCTAACATTACTGTTTAAGAGATCTGCAGATGCAGGGATTAACGTTGTTTTAGTTGATATTCAGGATACCTTCAGGCAGCTTGATCCAATGAATTTATTTCACAGTATAGTAAATATTTTGCTCAAAGAATATTTAAAAAAACCCACAGCAAATTGGTTTCTTCACACAGCTCTACTGTTTAGGTTAATAGGGCTGATATTTTTGTGGAAAGTAGTAGATCTGTACTTTTGTATTAATAATTTTTGCCAGAACACCATAGAAGTTGTCTTTCTTAATAGCTTTCATGCGGTACTTCTACATCAGTCTTGAGCAAGTCTGAAAAAGTGAAGTTCAGCATGGATTAAAAAAGAAGAATCTAATGGAACTGGGAAAAATACTTACTTTGGACCTTTTTTTAAATGAGGCACTTTCAATCTCTTGAAAGTATGGAAAAGTCTTCAAAACATTTTTCAGACTTTTCTTAAAATACCATCATGCATTTCTACTTTTATGGGGTTTTTTTTGTTATGTACTGGGAATTTCAGTGAGGCGGACTAGAGAAGTTAAGTCTTTGAGGAATCTCAAGTGGTCATGCACCTATTTTGATACCATTTTAGTTCAGTGGCTTCTCAGGAGCTTGATCTACTTCTGTTTGCCTTTAGTGAGTTCTAATATGTCCAGAAATTTGCAAACTGAAGAGCAAATAATCCTATGAAATTAAGTCATCTAAAAAGGCATCGCTGTTTGGGATTTTGAATGTTGCTAATTTTTTTAATATGCATTTTCAAAGAAGGCAGAAGGAAAGTGATCTTTAAGCTCTCCTTTTTACATTCCAAGTACACAGTAAGAACTTGCCTTTTTTTTTTTTATATGTTGGTTTGTATATAAAGTCAGGAAATAGCAACTCAGAAGTTGCCTGACACCTTGCCAATTTATTTGTATAAATAAAGCATTTTCTTGTAGCCTTTAAGTGTTGAACTTTATTAATTACATCTGACCAGTTAATGGTAATGGGTTTATAGAGGTATATTGTAGTATTTTACTGAGTAACTACACTGTGCTGACAACAGGCTCAACAAAAATGCAGATTTTAAAATTTAGGTTACGCTAGGGATAAGTTGTGGTGTATGTATTTGATTGCCTGGGTATCTATTAATGGAGATTTATTATGTCTAATTAGGAGTGGGAGGAAGAATGAGCCAATACTTGCTAAATGTTGACTATGTTGAAGTGGTTCTCATATGGCAGACAACTTGATTTTAAAGTTGGACAGTGGTCCATATACGCCAAAAATGCTTCTGGCTACTTGTCTTGTGTTGCATTACCTTTGCTGAGGGTTCCAGTACTGCATTATTGGTTACACAGAACATGCTTGAAAATGATGCTGTGGGCCACTGTAGCCTTGCAATGCACTGATAAGGAGGTTGGCAAGGCAAATGGTTTTGGAAGGGGTCCTGTTAATGTTAATGTTAATGTTACTTCCTGGTTTCGGCGGTGGTTCAGATGCTCTTGGACAAGCTGCTGTAGAGACTTGGTTTGGCTGGAAAAAGAACAGTCTGTTATGGTCAGACCTAGAATAGTTGCAGTGGCTGCTGCTGATACCTCTGCATATGGGTATTTAGTCTAGGAGGGCACAAATGATGATTTTATTTTCTGTTAGTTTGTGGTAAAAGTGCAAAACCAGTGCCTTGGTGTCATATTCACCACTAGGAATCTTGTATTCAATTTTCCTGCGTTCTTACAGCTTCGCAGTTAGTTTTGGGGATGTCAGCTTTAAATTTTGCAAGGATTGTATCACTTGAGCAATTGAATTACTGTAAGAAGCAACACTGTGGAATGACTTTTCACTCTTGAGATATTTTTCATCTGTTGACTATTTGAACGGGACCACTTTTTAACTCATCTTCAGAATGAGTTCTTAATTTTTGCTGAATTCTAGATGTGTTGCTCCTGTCAGAAAGAATAGCCAAGAAAACTAATGGTCTTAACATATGCTGCAATAAAGGTGACCTTGGGTGTCATTTTGTGTATTACTCAGTGTCCAACTTACCTGCAGTATCAGCAGAGCGTGTATTAGACGAAGATCGACAATGCTTAACTGAGCTACTAACCTGTATTTAGATTTTTACCTTCACAGTTCTGTTGTATCCAGGTCTTTATTACAGTGCTTTCACTATGCCTTGTTAGTTAAGGTGTTAAAAATTCAAATATACTCCTGGCAGGCTCATTTCTGTGGTCAGCCACTAGCTCATTGCTGAGTGGTTGACAGACACATTAATCTTGGAGATATTGCCATGAATTGAGGGTGTGATATGGTGATCTCTGTTTCAGAAGAAGGCTACTGAGACACAGTAAAATAACACATCTGAGAATTTAGAGGGATCAGACACCTGTAGCCCAACTTCTAAAGGTTTTATATTATTTATACAGTAAAGAATAGTTCTCACTGGCTTCATTTGCAAAATGCAATTCAAATGTTTTAAATTCAAGAACTTTTTTCCCTTTCCTATAACTTTGCTCTACATGGTATCTTGATTGCCTTTTAATTTTTTGCAAAAAATCGATAGGATGTCCCATAAAAACAGAGTTTTGCAGTTGCATAGTTCATTCCCAGAGCATGTTTGCTCTGGTTCCTGCATGAGATGAGAAACCAATGGGAAAAGTAGTTCATTATCATCTTGTTATAAATTACATTTGCATAGAGGTAGGGGTGAAAGAAGAGTAAAGACTGTTCAAGCTGTCTTAAGGTAGTTTATTTCTGATTTTAAGCTTTATTCCACTTCCACTTTGTAGCTGTGCTAATTTTCTGTTGCTTCCTGGTATTGAAATAAGGCAAACAAAAAAAAGAACACTACATGGTCAGTGAAGTGGCCCACAGTAAAATTGCATGGCATAGGGCGTTTACATTTATTGCTTTTAAAATGACTGGGGATTGTCATGGATCAAGTTAGATGCAGAGATGAATGGTTGTTTGCTGGTAGGCTTTGCAAATGCCTGTAGACAGCAGAGGCATCCTCCTCATAATGGAATTGTGAAATTGTTGGAATGGTTGGAAAAGACCTCCAAAATCCTGAAGGCCAGCCATCAACCCAACACCACCAAATGTCTCTGACAAGCTCTGGGTGGAAATGTACTCTATTGGGAATGTTTTTCCTTCCCAATTTCTCCATTTTCTGATTCTGTCGTCGCTACTTCTTTCCCAATTTATTTTGAACTTCTCGGTCTGAGTCCCAGCTTATTTCCCCTTTCAGTTGTAGTATATTCGTTCTTCCACTTCCCATGTTCTGCCCTTCTCACAGGATTTGATCTCATGGTTCTGTTAAAGCTCTCTCTTAGGTTCTCATCAGTTGTATTGCTTGTACTTTTTCAGTGACTCAGTTTCTCTACCTCAACTCTTAATTCTGTCATTTTCCATCTGATTTTCTCTCTCATTTTTTGTCTCTTTCGCAGCCAGTCCCAAGATTGTCTCTTTTTCTGACTGTCCCATTCTGACTCCCATTCTTTAACCATTGTTGTATATTTGGCACCTGCATCTCTTGTCAAACCCAGTCCTGTGCCTCCATGCCTTAGTGGGCTTAATCTTCTGTTAACAACCGAAAATTTCTGTTCTGAGAAACAACCTTTTAGCAGGTACCTCTGTTTTCTGTATCTACCCTTTTTGCTCTTCTCTCAGCTCTTTTTCAGGTAGTGTTCTTAAAATGGGCTCATTACTTAGAAGCAAGGTAGAAGAGGTATTTCTGTGGCACAAAAGCACCCTTCTCTTCCCCATATTTACTTAAAGTAGTGTGGGGTAACCTTTCTCTTGGGTTAAATCTGATATACACAGCACATGTACTTATCCAGTCTCGTTTTCGTCACATAAACTTCTTGCTTTTATAGGTTCCTTGTCCTTTAGTCCAAATTCACCTTGGGTATTTTTCTGTTCAGTGTAAAGGTTTAATGAATAATTTGATGCCAATTTTTGTTAAGAAATTGAGTTGCAAGGCTGGAAAGCTGTGGAAGAAATTATAATTTTGTTGTAAGAGTGTTGATTTTCTATTGCATGACTTTAGAGACTTCAAATAGTAGCTTGTTAGTAAGATACTAAATTTTTCTCACATGGTTTCTAGGGATTTTTTAATAAGTGAAATTCTCTGCATTTAAACAGAATGTTGTTTCAGATTAACTTCAGTCCCAATAAAAAGATATTTCCCAATTTATTGATTTTCAGGCTGAGGGCACTTGTAGCGCTTTACAGTTTTTACTTGTAAACAAAACAAAAATAGACTTCCCAGTCCTTAGGATTGCTGATGATGTCATAGCAGGCCAAAGATAACTTTAGTTGATTTTTTTTTTTATGTTTAGCCCTTCAGTTAATTTATTTTCCTTAGGAGCTCTGAACAATGAGCTAAGACAAAACCTTGGTGATCGTTGGGATCTCCACTCCGTAGCATAGCTTCCACAGTTCAAATTACCAGATTTACTAATTTGTCCAGTGGACTTTACTCTCTTCTTCTGTTATCTAGGAAGATCTTAAATTATTACAGTTTAGATGCTATGTTGGATGTCAAAAGCTATTTTTTAAAATCATTGTTGGTTTTGTTGTAATGTGTAAAGAATCAAAGCTGTATCTATATCTGTTGCCTGTTTAGGATACCAGGGTTTTTTAATGTAGCTCTTAGAGAAGTAGACATAGCCAATATGTGTCTTTGAAGAGGAAAACTTTGCTGAATTGTGAAGTTGCACACACTTAATAAGCTTTCAAAATCAGATATTAAGAGCATGATTATTTCAAGCAGCCCTGGCATCACCATCAAAGGAAGTAGCGCATCTTGAAATTGAGAATCGTGAGAAGATAAGAAAACAATGTGGAATATGAAAAAGATACAGTGGAAAACAGTAAAAATCCAAATACCTTGTTAAAAGCACCTTGACAAGGCCTGAAAACTAAATGTATTTTCTCATCAGAAAATTGAATTTTCTTGATGTCTAAACCCTTCTTGACAGAAGGTTACCTTTCCACTGGAATGCAATACTTTTTTCTGGGTGGGTTGCTCATTGTGAATCTGCGAAGATAATACACTTAATGGGAGCTATGGTCACATTTTCCTCTATTTTTCTTTCTTTCTTTTGGGTACTATGTTACTTAGGTTCCAGAAGAGTAATCCTAGTGCCTCCTCCAAAATAACCTGGCTCGAAAAATGGCAAGAATTTCCTCGAAATGCACACTGAGAGATATATTGCCTAGTATTTCCACTTTAGAACAAAGACACCAGAATTTTGTACGGGGTGGAACTTTTGCTTTTTAGTTTTCTCTCATCAAAAGCTTGTCTATTCAACCAGTGATAAGCTTTGGTAACCTCAAACAGTTTATCCAGGAGTGTGAAGAGCATACTGGGGCTGGAATAACAGAATTTTCACTAGAAATCAGTTTTCACTGTGAATAATAGCATCTGGTGGTGATGTTTGCTGTGGGATTCATAGTATTCTTCCCAAATACCTTTCTTGCAGTCTTCTGGGAATATGCTTATAAATGAGTTGAATATTTATGTGCCATTTTAATTCTTAGAGCTGAACCTTTACTAAGACACTGGTGGATAGGTAGTAGAACTCTTCTGAACTCTTTATCAGTATTATGGTCCCTGAGGGGGACCTTGCTATTCGGTGATTGCTATTCTCTATTTTTTCCCAAATTGTATTCTCTTATTGATTAAATGTGCTGTTTTCCCCAAATGTTCTCTAGATTGTCAGTGACTTCTGTAATTTCATTCACACAAAAGCAATGGTCCAAGGCATGTAGCACTAACCTGATCCTATGTAATGCTAGATTGGATTGTGTTTTTTGGAGTTGCATATTGTTTTGGGTGATATCTTTTCACTGCATGTTTAATTATGCAGAAGAAAACTTGAAGCTTATGAGATTATTTGATACTACAGTGGTGTTTGGTTGAGTACTTAAAGATAAAATGATTGAATAGAAAAGGTTGTATTGGAGACATTCTGGTTTAAAAAGAAAATAGAAAATGGAAGGGACCAATAAGTAACTGATTACCGAATTGCCTAATTTTCTAATTAATGAAATAATGATTAGCATTAATACTTGAATTTGATGAATATCATAGCTTAAATATTTGGGTTTGGAGTATCACTGTAACTGGCATATGAACTTGATGCAGGTTTGCTTTTGCATGTTAAACCAATGAGTGGATTTAGTAATTCAAAATAATTAAATTAATGTGCTTAAAAGAAGGACATTGCAGATTAAAATAGCCATTTTCTTGGTGGTTTCCTGATCAAAACCACAGTATATTAAATGCTTTTCCAGTCTCTTTGATAATCTTTTTTTATTCTCATGGAAATGAGAATTTGCAGGAGTTCTGAGTACAAGCCTTCTCTTTCTGCTGTTGAATACATACTGAAGTACTGCATTTAAAAAAATTATGATAATGAGGCTGCACTTCCTGTGTGGTTTAATACTTCTGTTGTGAAATTTGGGTAGAATGGGAGTGTAAGGTAACACTTGGCCAAAAATTCTTCTTCATATACATGGGCTTCCAATGTTCTGGAGTGTCCTATTGCCATAGTGTAGCTTTAATAACATCTTTGTACACAATACTGATCTCATATTGGCGAGTATACCTTTTTCTTTGAAAGTGTCTGATGTAGTTTTGTTGCCCTTCTGAGTTATGTAGTTAGGTGTGATAAAGAGTTAGGCTTATAAAGAGTTCTGGTGCTTGGGAATAGGGTGGTAAAACTGTTGTAGAACTGTTGGAGTGGGCCTTTGAAATCCCCACGCTGGGCAAGGAGAACAGGCAGTGTTCTGAAACAAATGAAAAGTTGTTGCAGTCTTCCTAAAACGATGCTATTTCCTTACTTTTGAGGGTGGGAATGCAGGACAGAACTGCCACGGCTCTTCATTCTATCCCTCAGTACTATTGTCTGCTCACGTTTTCTTTGTGCAACCAGGTCCTCATTGCTGCCATGCCATTACAGGCCACTGCTCTTTATGCTTCCCTTAGCAAAATTTCTTTTCTGCGGACTTCCAGACTGTCCCCAGTGCTCCGTCATCTTCTCTCCCCTCTCTATCCCCCTGTTCACTGAGGAGCAAAAATTTCCAGTTTCTTAAAGTTTCTTAGAGTTCCCTGTCTTTTGGAAGAAGTCCTTGGTGTGATACACCTGTATATTAACGGCACCACAGCAACCTCTAGTGGCTTCCTTGTTTTCCCAAGCTTCTGGCAGACGGCAAGTAGGGCTCTTCAGGTAGATTCCGAAGGGAGAAGCTTTGCTGCTGACTGACTCTTGGTTCTCGCTCAAGGTTGTCAGTAGCCTTCATGTACCTGCTATGCACAAAATGCAGCTCAGGACTTTTCAGCCTCTGAAACACCAGGTTCCACACCGTGGTTAAGTACAGGTATTGACTTTCCTGCTGTTGTTTCTAAATGGAAACTGTGTGTGTCCTCTGCTCATTAGTTTTTTTTCAGAACTGTTTTGTCTGCAGATATGAAGAAATCACTGGATTGTGTTCTTTATCAAAAGAATAATAGTATTTTTAAAAGTAGCCACTACTGTGAGCTTTCTCAAAGAATGGTGATGACTTTATAAACTTATATCTCACCCTATAACTCTTTCATTTAAGATGTATTTATTTGGATCTTTAAAAAAATAATAATTGAAAATCTCAAGGTATTTCTCATTAATTACTTTTTTCCTGGTAAAACTGGCCCAAGGCACTGTCTACTTCCTCTGTTGTTTTTGCTCTCATGTTGTTACCTTATGTGGCAGGTAAATAGTATCTACACAGGGAAAGGTGTAGTCGCAGGAGTCAGTGGTTCAGATTAGAAGGGTGTTCTATTAAAACACTGCATGCACACTGTAAGAGCTTAGGACACAAAGTAGCAAAGTAGGTGTAAACTGCTTTTCTGCTTGCTTTTTAAGAATATGGTATTAATAAAATGAAGACTTTAAAATTTGACTAGTACTATACCACAAATAGTGCTATTACGAAGTGGCAGATTTGTGACAAAATAAGAGTGGTAGCAGTAGGGCTTGTGGTAAGATAGCTTTCATCTTTAACAATAAAAGGCTATCTTGTTTGTAAATTTAATAAAAGTTGTTTTCTTTAACAGGCTGGACTAATTGAAGCCAATGGAGAGCTTAAGGTGTTTATAGACCAAAACCTAAGTCCTGGAAAAGGTAAGAACACAATTCTTAGTAAGACTCTCCATTTCTTGATTTTTAGTTGTTATGCATATTACTGGCTTTAAACTGCTTTTTTAGCCTTGCTTTTGTAAAGGTTTTATTAAGTTATATAATCAGTAAGCAAACTGTAGATTTGCTGTGGTTTCTAATTGTTTTAAAACTACAGGTGAAGTTCAGTGGTGGTTTGTCATCCCATATGTGATCTTCTCATTAGTGTAGCTTGTGCTTAAGAAAAAAGACTAGGATGTTCTAAAATGTCCTTGGGGCACTATGTTTTTAGCAAATACAAAAAAAATGCAGGAGGGTAGAAGTTTAAAAGTGGGTTATGATGGTTTTTATGATAGTGCATCTGCACTAGTGCAAGCTTATCTCAAAATACATTGTGAACAGAACTGTTTTGGACTTGCAGATAATGCCTGTGCATGTATGATAATGTAATGTAATTAAACAATTTAATAAAACACAGGATATAAATTTGAACTTGAATTTGATATGTAAGCTCAAAACCTGAGAGCATCTAAACCTTTGGGGAGTTAGAAGCTGAACTTTCACAATTAGGGTAGTTGGGCGAAAAAACCAGAAGCGGCACAGAGTTCCAGCCCCTTGCAGTTCTGGACAGCTATGTCATATAACCTCCCCTGTAAACTGATTATGCTAGTGTTGAAGATTACGTTTTTGTGCCCTGTATTATTATGGGAAGGCTGTTTCCATAGTGAGACTATAGAACTCTCCTCTAATTCCAGTTAAGTATATTCTTGTCAGTTTATGCATTTTGCTGGTGACAATTGTTTTCCAGCTCTGTAATTTTCTCAAGTATGTTTACCTACTCTTTTTAAATAACAATTGGGTTTCGTAACAGTCTTTGCCAGTTTGACAGGCCAACTACTAGCCACTTTTTCCTAGATTGCTCTTTATCCTCTGTGTTTTTCTTATTGTCATTCTTTGAGCCTGTTTGATTGCTTTCAACTTTGTTGAGAACAAGGGACCAAAACAGTATGTGTGACTCCCAAATGAAGTGTCAGTCATTTTGGTATGGAGAGATCAGTCATTTTTCTATGCAACATTTGGTTCACATACATCTCAAAATATATTTTGGTGAAATGGCCATTTTACTTTGTTGTTGCTTTCAAATAATGTCTGGTTTATTCTTGTGTGTGACAGTCTGTATCCTTTGATACGAATTAGGGTGAAATTTATATTAGGACAATCACCTACTTACTGTCTGATGCTCTCATAAACCTTACTGTTGATGAATCTACTGGCTTTATGCATTGTTGGAATACACTTGTACTCTCAGAGGAACCTGTAGTCCAGTTCAGGTGAACTCGGTTAGTATTACTGCTCTAGTACTTTATATACCCTTTCAGGAAAACTAATTTCTGTCACCACCATGGGTACAGCCAGTATTTTATGGCATCTCACTAGACTCTGTCTTTTGACGTTCCCTTGTGTAAAACATACATTGCTTTACGAAAGGGGGGTGTCCAGCTAATGTTCCTGTTTGGTGTTTGGTGGAGAGGGCGCTGAGGGTTGCGTAAAGGCACACATTAACTGGCCCAGGTGTACATTTGTACACACAGTCACACACCCCTGAGCTAAAGAAGTGTGCAGGTAGGCACCTGGTCCTTAACAGCTGTACCATATGCCCTACCCCCGTGGGCAGTAAAACTGATGTTTTTGTCAGGGCAGATACTTAGGAGGGTGCATTTTACACACACAAAGGTGTCTGTGTCTAGACCCTGTTACAGTCAGTGGAGAGCTAGTCAAAACAGTGCAGTCTAGACAGCAAGAATTGAAAATATGACTCTTCCATTACTACGTAGCACTTAAAGTAGAACTGGTCAAAATGGAGGACATTTTATTGTTTATAGAAATTTTTAAATAAATGCAAGTTATTAAATAGCTTATTACAGGCCTGCAGCTTATCTGGTTTGAGAGTTAAGTTCTACTCTCAATATGTGCTGCCACGAATAGCACAGCAAACTAAACTATTCTCAGGCATCTCATTGCTTTTAGGGGAGTTTTGTGAAGTTAATAGACAGCAACTAATTCTTAATATTGAGAATAAACAACTATTTCTCCTGGCTTGGTCAGTTTATGGGTTTTGTCTCTAGCTTGCCTCTGTTTTATGTGCAGGCTCTCTAGTCTTAATACGAGCTTAAAGCTGCAGATATTTTGTCACCAAAGTACTCAGATATGTATTAGAATTTATTCACTAAAATACTACTTTCTCTCCTTTGCCACTTTTTATAATTTTTAGGGGTTTTTGTGTAGTCTTTAAATGTTGACGTTGAGAACTATACACGAAAGTACTATGCACTTTCTAGAAGTAGCTGTCTGCATTGCATGCCTTTATATCAAAAAAGTGCTGTCCTCTGCTATTTTTTTAAATCTGTGCAAAATTTCTCTTAATTTCACAATGAAGAAGATTCAGTCCAGAGCAATCATGGAGTAAGCTTTCCGTAGGGTAGCAGAAGTGTATCTGGTGTACTTTTTAGGATGAATTGAAGGGAGTCGGGAAAAAATCTTCATATTCTCTGGCAGTCATCATTAAAAGTTTCTTGGGGTGGTTTTGTTTGTTTATTTGGGTTTTTTGTTTTTTCTTCCTCTTCCCCTTTGGATTTATGTTTCTTAAAAGGAAGGAGTCTTTTCTGGAAGCTGCAAGTCAATCAAAAGAAGAGATTGAGAATGCATTGCATTCTTGATACTGATTATGGGATCAAATCTCCCTACTGTGTCAGATGAGTGGTTTGCTTAGCCCAGTCTCCTGCCCTTGACAACAGTAATTGGTCAGGCTCTTGAGGAAGAATGCAGGAGCCTGGCTACTTTTTAAAGTTCATTCTTCTTATGCTCTTACAATACTCAAGCTCATTGGATTAATAAGACCAGAGAGTGCGTTCCATCATAGTTTAGGAAACGATGAGACTCAGTGAATTAAGAATGAAAATTCAGCAAGAACTTTAAGACGTGCTTTAGTTTCCAGTTGTTGCTAGCCAGATGTGAAAGGAGGAGTTCAGCTGTCAGAGGAATAAAGGTTTTAGGGGGATGGTAGAGGACAAAAAATGACTGGTGTGCTGGGTCATAAGGACATGCTTGTAGAAACACGGTTAAAGAGAAAGAGCAGAATATTGTTGCTGAAATGGTTCTGTAATGCTTCATCAGCAGTCTGTAAGGTGTGTGACTAAGTGGTAGATACATGAATCAACTCTGCAAGATAAGCAGAGGTAGACTTTTCTGGCCAAAACAGGTTATGATGCAAAAATTCTCACAGCCTGAACAGCTTTGTTGCAAAGCTTTCAGAATAGGCTGTGAATGGGCTTCTGTAAACTTTTATTCTGCACTGGCAGAAATCTGGTAACTGTGAACAGGTTCTTTTTAGACTTGAGTTTTGGTGGTAGGGTGTGTTGCTGTTGTTTCTTAGACAAATAATGAAGAGCGGACATCATCATCTTGCTGAGCAGTTATGCTGAACAACCTCTTCCTCAAAAAGTCCTGAAGTTGTGGAATCAGAGAGAGAGGGTACGTTAGAGAATAATCTCTGTATGAAGTCTTATCCATACTTTGATTCCCTGACCGTTCATTAATATCCACTGTCAGAAACAGGTTACCAATGTAGACAACCTTTTTACTTCAGCAAATGGGGACATGCTTCCAGTATTTCATTTTGGAGAGACTGATCTCAGCCATGAACTCCAGATTAGGATTTTTGTTTTAAAAGAGACTGACTTTATTTGTTGTAAGAGGAGAAAATCATATTTTAAAAAAACCCTAAACAAATGCAAACCACAACAAACCCCAAAAACACAAACAACAAAGTTACAAAGTTTTGTTTGTAATGCAAGATGCATGTAATTTTGAGTAAACTAGTCGTGCACATAAAATACCATTCGAGAAAATGCTCTAAAAATGTATTTCTTCAAAAGCATCTTTACCGTGAAATAAGAGGTTATCAACCTACATGTGGTAGAAATGAGATGGCAGCTTGTGCTTCCTCCTATGCTTCTGCAACCTTCAGAAGAGGTTACCTGTAAATTCACCTGTCTTTTCTGATATCCCTGTGTATTTTCATTACTGGAGTGTAGCATTCCAGATAGCCCTGGAAAAACAGTATGACTGTGAAAGGTTTATTTTACTTGGTAACCAGGAAGATGATTTTCCAACTGGCTAATTCATTTTGAGAGTTAGCAAATACATAGGGTTTGGAAGGATAGAAATAATTTTTAATAGGGGCTGAACCAGTAAAACTTCATAATGAGTTTGTGTTTTCTATTGTTATTTGGCAACGAAGTTTAGGAATAAATGTTTTACTGTTCCTGGAGGTTAAATTTTTAAGAAGACTGCTACATTCTGGTCCTTGCCACATTCAGATTAGTGTTGATGTTTAAGTATTAAATAGAACACTATTAAATTATAATCTTCCCTCCACTTGTGGAGTACTTTGGGTGAAAGAAATGATCTGCTTCAGATGAGTGCAAGGGAAAAGGTAACCAGTGGTATTAATAGTGTATTGAAATTAAAGCTCTTAATTTAAAAATTACTCAGAAAATTTGGATCTTCTCTTATGCCAGTAGGTGGCATCATTGGTATGTAATAGGAAAATCCTTGTAAAGTATGTCTCTAGCTCCTTTCACTGCTTACACTTTAAAATAAAATTTCGCATTTTATGTGCTAATTATATTTACATTTCAGATTCAGTAACTGAAAAAAAATCAAAGTCAAATATGTAAAATTTTAAGGTGTGTTTAAACTCATATTTCAACACTTGTAAGATTGTTCTTATTTATATGAAAAGAAACTTGCAGTGTAATGTTATTGTTACTTTTACCTGCACGTTCACACTCCCACACTGATTTTTAACAGTGACCAGAATTTTTCCTCTGGAATAGAACTAGAAATCAATTTTACAGCCCATGAATTATGCTTTAGCAAACAGATAAATGAAATTGGTTATAGAATGCCTATGTATTATTGCATCTGAAATCCTATTATTATTTTCCAATCTAAAGTCAAGCTAAGGAAATAAAACTTGCTGGAAATAGAATGGTATTTTGGAAAGTCTAAAAGTAGACCAGAGTTTATTTCAACACAGACTTGAAAAGACTGGTTTCTAATAGCTGAGCTATTACTAGTCATGTCTAAAGATGGTAAGAAGTCTGATTGATGTAAGAAAGTAATGAGTACTACACTCTGGGGGGGAGAGATGTCCGTACAAAAGCTCAGAATTGCTGTGTAAACATGTTTGTTGTCATAACAGGATGGTGTGACTTGTTCAGTAAGTAGAGGTGCTTTCACTCGCCTTGGCACACAGCTAGAGACAGTTTGTCTGGTAGTTTGATACCCTCCAAAAAGAATTCAGTGTTTTCTGAAAATTAGCATCTAACTAACTAATAAAATAACAAAATATCTATGATGTTGGTGAGAGAGACTAAGAACTGCAGCTTCACAGGAATGACATCTTGAGAAATCAGCTCACAGGATATACTGGTCACCTCTGTTGTATTTCACAGATCTTAGAAGTGCAGTGAAAATGTAATCCAGTAATCTAAAACTAGTCAAGTTGATGCTTTTGTGGTAAGGAAAGATTTTCTTTGAAGGTGATAAGGGCTGAACAGAAATCTCTTTATATAACACCTTTAAACAACTGTTTTTAGCCTAGATGTGTCTTCAACACTCCTCTTGTATTTGGAAGAAAGCTGCATTTCAGGCTCAGTGTTTTAGGGTAGGTTTTGTAGAGGAAAATGCTGTAAACAGTTCTTGAGGGAACTGTTGATTTGATTTGAACATTTGATTTCCATTTCACCTTTACCTAGTGTTGGTGTTGAATGACATTTTTGCCAAACATTGTGTTGGTCACTGCATTGAGACAGGTTAATGAATCTGGGAGTTTAGTACACCATTTCCTGTTGTGATCATGCTTTGAGCCAGAGAAGGAGCTGGAAGCCTGCTCTAATAATTCATACAAAAAAACTTTTCTTGTTACATTGTTGATACCTTTCTGTTCCTGGATGTTTTAGACATTTCTGTTGCTGTCTCTTGTCCAGTGGTAATTGCATAGATCACTTGAGGACTTCACTCAACTTACTTGGTTGTGACCTGACTGCTCTGCCAGATTTCTGTGGCTCTGAAATTCTCCCTTCTTGTGCTTTTTTTTTTTCATCTTGAGCATGCTGAGCTCTGCTTCACTGCAGTGCAAACATGATTCATCTCTGTCTCAGCTTCAGAGATGTTGAAGCTGTGTTTGAACTGTGTGAAGATTTGGAGCCTTCTAGAGATTCTTTGACTCACTAGTTAACTTTGGATTTCATTATATGGAGTCTTCAAAGTTACATCTTTACTATTATTTCTGTGTATTAGACTGTTATTGAATAATGAACTTAAGTTTCTCCTAAGATCTGCCTTCCTTATCTTGCAGTCTCTATGATGAGCTTTCAAGAGGTTTTCCATACCTTAAAAACCACAGAACAAACTTGGGATTTTTGTTAAAAGTTACGTTGCTTGGTGAATTCCCTGAGGAAGAGAGCCTGTAGCTTGGTCACTGGGCAGTCTTTTGTTGAAGCTCTGGAGTTGGAGTTAGCTGTGGAAGTTTCTATAGCAGCAAAAAAACAAGTAAAAGTGAGCAACTGAAACTCTCAAGTGTATCGGATCAATTACTTTATGGCAATTTTTTGTCAGACTTTATTGACAGTAGCTCAAACAACTGGATAGAACAGTGCTTTTGATTAATAGGAATTGTTTTAGAAATAGCTCATCTTCCTTACGTTTTTCTTTCCATATTGAAAACGAATGCTTTGCCTTGAACAGAATCTGAAGAAATAGTTAAAAAACTGTAAATCTGCAGTTCTGAGTGATATCAAACTGGTTTTCCTTTTTGTTTGCAGGTGATTCAGATGCTTTTCTCTTCCTAAAGGGAAAGGTACTACTGAAAGCATAACTGAGTTGTCAGCTATTTCATGGCTGAAATAGCCAAATGCAACTTTCTTGAGTAGGGTAGTGGCAAATAACAAATAGCTGAAGATAGTATGAAGAGAAGTAGAGGCCATAACTAAAGATCAGTGAATCTAATGTAAGGTCTTCTAGAACACTGTATCAGTGTTTGAAATAAGGCCCATGACTTGTAGGGACCCTGAGAGAAATCTGGAGTCTGATAACCCAGAGCTTTTCAGTTGAAAAGAAAAAGCAGTTGTTTTGATGAACAGGTTTGTAGCTGGAATTGGGATTGTTGGTATTTGCTTAAAAAAATTATTACAGTATGGAGTTTTGTTAGTGATGTTGAATTCCCTCTTCCCCTTCTTCTCTTGTCTCTTTTTCCCAAAAGGAAGAAAAAATCCACATACATAAAACTGCCTAAACTGAATCTAGTAACATTTTCAAGAATATTCTCATCGTTTTCATGTAATCTTATATCAGTCATTTGCATCTTTAGCAGTACAGGTTTTATATAAATTCTTTTCCTATGAACTTTTTTCAAATTCCCAAAATAAGGAATGTAATGCTCCAGATGCCACTTGGCCTTCTCAAAAGTGACAGTGTCAATGGAACCTTGTGTCTGAGTCATTTCCTTAAATCTTGTTCATGGAAAGTCTCACTAGTCTTTTTTTTTTTTCTTTGTCTCTTAAAAGAGATCTATTGGGCTCTTCAACTGATGTTTTTAGTTTTATTGGGTTATTGATAGTAATGTTACCTTTTTGAGAGCATAAGTCATATTTGACCTGTATTGAGGCTGACTTCATGTTTCTGCCTTTGAGTTGTATAGCTGTCGTTAAGCTGGATTTCACCTGCCCTGCTAAAACCCATCAATATCAAAGCTTATTACGTAATTAAGACAAAAGTTTGTTGAGTTCATAAGAGTGGTTATAAACAGTTAAAACTCCAAAATGTCACCTGCTAGGTTAATTTTCTTTAGACTTTTTTAAAAATGGCCCTTTGTTTAACTCCTAACCGATCATGTATTTATTTCCAAATTGGTCTGCTGGACAGATTTTGGTTGAGACTATTGCAGAAGAGGGTAGGAATTGTTTTGCATTCTGATAAACCACTCTTATTCTGTATGTTCTTTTTTGGGGGGGTTATAATAATTCAGGAAGTGCTTGCAAAATTACCTTCTTGCCAAATCAAATTCTCACATACACAATTTGTTTCTCTGCTAGAAGACAGACTGAACAAGACTTAGTTTCTTAGAGACTGCAGTATGAGGAAACTGAGTTGCTTTTCTGTTGACTGCTCTCTCTTTCACAAGAAAACCTAAAGGCAGATCATTTCAGAAAATGGTACAGCACCTAGAATGGGATTTCTGCTCCTGAGGCAAGGAGTACCTCAGTCCATCCTTTTACCTGAACACCAAATTCCGAGTCACCACTGCTTCATGAACCAGAGCAGTCAGCTTTTCAATAGATCTACCTCATTGTCTGCAGAGGGCACTCCTTTCTTTGATTTTAGACATTCTGTGTCATCTTAAGTTATTTAAAATGTTCTTAATTGCCTATATCACCAGTCATTTAAACCACTAACATTCTGCGAGGGATTCATTCTTTTTGGTAAAACTCTTTGGTTTGTTTTTATATGCAAGCAAAGGCCCAATTCAAAAGTTCTCCCCTAGATACAACCAGTAACCAAAGAGAGCACTTATTTGTTTGTAGACAGCTGAATAACAGGTTTTATTAGAGTGCTGCTGCTTTCACTATATGTTTCATATGTCATTGTTCCTTGACTCCATCTGTATCATTATCTTATATTTGGAGGCATTCTGGAACATCATATTGATTAAGTTCTACTTCCCTTTAGATTTAATGATTGCTTTTAAGTTACTAAAAGTAGTTTTCCAAACCTTTGGGACACTGAGAATTTAAGTAGTAGTAGTTATATCCTTCTGTATACATTTTTTTCTGCTTTATGTGGCATTTTCCTGTGGTATTCAAAGTTCTTAAGAGGGGAAAACATCAGTCAGAACCAGCAGTATTAATAATTTGTTTGTTTTGAAAAGGAAGAAGAGTTGGTGCCAGCAAAACTGTTTGCAGACTTGTGGTTTTAGTTTGTACAAGCTGTTATGAACTCTGTATGTTGTCCACAAAGTACAGGAATATTTGGATTGCAGTGATTGCTGTTAAGAATAACAGTAATTAAGAAATTACTAGTAAAATCTGTTTGATAAACTGAGCTGTCAGTCACTTGCAAAGCTAAGTTAATAAAATTACTTCTGCTTGTATACTTAACAAACAAAAACCCAACATATCATGAGCCTTTGGTGAAAATGCAGATGAGTATGAGAAAAATGTTTACATGTAAGGCAAACGAGAAAATAGGATGTGCTTGGACAGAGACAAATTGAAAATACCCTTTTTAAAAAAAATTCTTTTTTTCTGTATAGTTGAGCAGTGGTACTCTTTTCTATTTTGTAAGATAGCTTTTATAAGTTAACTTAAGATTTTTCTTTGAATTGTGAAGTGCATGTTACTGTTCTTCCACTTACATGTCTGTTTCCTTGCCAATCAGTTTGTGCTGTACAGAAAGATNGCTTGGACAGCGACAAATTGAAAATACCCTTTTTAAAAAAAATTTTTTTTTCTGTATAGTTGAGCAGTGGTACTCTTTTCTATTTTGTAAGATAGCTTTTATAAGTTAACTTAAGATTTTTCTTTGAATTGTGAAGTGCATGTTACTGTTCTTCCACTTACATGTCTGTTTCCTTGCCAATCAGTTTGTGCTGTACAGAAAGATATACTTTGCAGTGTCTGTATAGAGCCAGGTTGGTTCAGGTACATGAATTAACTCTGTCACAGCACCACAAGAAATGTTAATGCAATTAAAAACTTTAAAGAAACGGAGTGTGTACTCTTGCCTTCACACAAATGTTTCAGTTGCAAGATAGCTGTTTCTGTTCAGAAAATTAAATTAATAATAACAGGAGGCTTGAGGCCGTCTAATCTAACCTTACCTTCAAACCAGGGCCAGCTTTAAAGCACAGAGCCTTCAGTTGTTGAATTTAGCTGTGTATCACCGAGGCACCTCCTATGCAACCTGTTGCTGTGCATTGCCTTTGTCATCTTTCCTGGGCTGGAATTTGCTGTGCAACAACTTGTGACCACTCCCTCTTTTCCTGTTGGTGTGTCCTCTGTCATCTCTATAACTCTCCATTTCATAATTGAAGGCAGTGATTAGATTGCCACAAATAACACCCCTTCCTCCACCCTAACTTCTTTTCCACAGGCTGCATGCACCAAGCTCCCTGAGCTTCTCCTTGTGCAGCATGTGCTCCAGTACCCAAGCCACACTGGTGTCTTCTGCTGCACTCTCTGCTGTTTGTTAATGCCTCTCTGCACTGTGGGCCACCCAGCTGAACGGAGCCATCCAGGGACAGTGTAAAGAGAGCTGAAGGAAAAGGGAATAATCACTTGCTGCTATACTCTTCCAATTGCAGCCCAGGATGTGGTTAAGTCCTTTTTGGCATAGGGGAGCACCTCTGAGTCACACACAGCTTCTTGTCTGCCCAGAACCCCTGGTGCTTTCATGAGCATCTGCTTCCTAACCATTGACCCCGGCCTCTGCTATTGTGTCGAGTTATATTGTCATAAGTGCAAGATTTTTGTTGACTGCATACAAATTTTTAATAAACAACATGATAGCATAAAGAATTACTTTATTTTTAAACATACCAAAAGAACAAAGTCTCTTGAGTGCATCTAAAGAGTAGGTGGTCTCATGGCAGTGTTGTTCTTTATGAAGTTGTCCTACTGAAGTAATATTTGAAAGTTGTCTTAGGAAAAAATTCATAATGTGAATGGGTAGAAATCATTGTCAGAAAATTGTCTACCTGTGAATTCTTAAAGGACCTAACAATGGTATTCTCTTCTCCTAACTTGGTGTGTGTATAATTCATACAGTATGAGAAGGAAAGAGCCACATAGCCTGCCCCAATTTCTGAAGGGCTCGTGTAACTGCAGATGAGTAAGTCAGACTTCGTTTAGGTAGGTCGGTTGAGTGCAGAACAGGGAAGCAGTACATGTGTGGACAGATGTGATAGTGGGCTTCAACAGGGCTTTTCTGGAGGGAGGGGAGCAGGGAGGTTCTGAAGTTACGTCTTTTCAAAGTCATGCTTTGGAAGAGTCAACAAGTTTGTGGATAAGAATTATCTAATCAGAGCAATGCCCTTGGATTTCTTAAAAATAATAAAAGAAGTTTGATTATTAAGGTCCTTAATCAGCTCTGGTGGAATGGGACGGTCCTCCCTTGGGTTAATAATTGGTGAAAACTGAACTTGGTATGATGAGTACCCCAAGTGAGCTATTAGCACCCAAGAAAGATCTTGAAGTCCTAGTAGGTTATATTTATGAAAGTATCAGTGTTTACTGGGGAAGAAGCACATTGAATTTTGAGAATTACTTGGCAAGGAATAGAATAAAATAGAAAACAAACTCTAGAGTTATGCAATAACGTATGACTTCCTTGTCTGCAGAAGAAAGGTTCAGAGTACTAGAAAGCATGGGCAACAAGAACCATCAAAGGGAAGGGAATGTTGGTTAAAACATGATGCTCATAATGCTTAGATTATGGGTTTGATCCTTGTATGGACCATTCACTTAACCGTTTGAATTGATGATCCTTGTGGGTCCCTTCCAACTCAAAATATTCTGTGATTCTGAGAAGGTGATCAATTAGATGAGATGTCTTAACCTTGGAAAGCAGTTACAACTCTTGGTTTTTTATACTGGAAATGCAGTCTTCAGATTGCACTGTTGTTTTTAAAGCAATGAGGAGAAGGTTAAAAAAAAGACACATAGACTTCCAGGAAGCTGAGAAGTAGCTACACAAGCACTACTAGCCAGGGCAGTTTATATTGATTTATTGTATTCTACAGAGAGGAAGAACAAATACAATTCAGGTCATGATACTGATGAGTGTACTTGTAGGGACAGGAGGATACAAGAGACTTACATTACAAGCTAGATAGTTGCTGACTTTCTGAAAGAGCACTGGGAGGTTAGTTAATAATGGAAAAAGGGCATGCTGCTGCATCCTATTTGGGGAACTGAGTATAGATTCTTGTTTGAAGCTATAAGTTTGACATGGTGTAGTAATAGCAGCTGGGAAATACAAGCCTCCTGGAAAGCAAGGACTTAAATAAGGTTTGAACTGTCCTCAACTTTCTGTAGACTTCCTAAATGTGTAAAGAGGGATGGTAGGCATCAAGGATCAGTTAGGGTCCTTCTGGTACAACCCTTGTAAAAATGCTTATTTATTGCTTCTGTATTGGACAGTGGGAAAAAGAGAGAGGAATGAGAGTTGTACCAAGTCCTTCTGACCCCATTGCCCCCATTAAAAGTGATCTGAGGGAAACAACTGCTAAACCTGACAACCATTTGACAGTTGTTTCAGAAAAATAAATGTCTCCAGTATTTTAAGACTGGTTTGTCTCACAATTTTCTTACTATAGTCAGTCTTTGTTGCTTTTTATTTCTTTGCTCTGTTTTGTTGCTGATTGGAGGGTTTTGTTGGTTTGTTTTCAGTTGGTGGGGTTTTTTTCCCTCTAAACTATATAATGGAGCATCAAATCGTTAGCACATACTTGGGTTGGTATTTCTGTCGTTGATTTTATTTTTTACATGGCTTAAGACTTGCTTTACTACCAATGGTCATTGTGTATGGGTTATAAATAGGAAGAGAACAACCTTTCCTGCAGGATCGGTCTGATGTGTTGCATGTATTTTTCTGAAATAATGGATTCTTGAAGACGTTCTTTTTTTCCCTGCCTTCAGCTGAGAGGGGACACTTATAGGAAAGTTGGGAATATTCTCTTGGACAGGCCTGTGCTAGCCAAATTTTATCTCCTGTAGATCAATATGCCTCAGAGGGCTATGCCTTATGATTTGGCATTGGGCATGTGTGTCAGGTGGTGCTGGAAAAGATTTCAATAGCCACAAAGTCTAAGGGTAGAAGAAGAGGGGATTATGCTGATTGCCTCTTTTACTCTGCTTTTAGAGAAAAATTGAAATACAAGGAATTAAAGCATACTCGTATTAGATCACTGCAATGTTACATAGAAGAAAGTTTGAGAGAATATACTGTGAACCTTGATTTCTTTTTTTGCTTCAAATGTGTAAATGCCACATTAATATTGAGACTCCATGTGTTTCAGGGCTGGTTCCCATGAACATGCGTTGATAGTATAGATGAGACTATTTGCTGACCTGACAATGTGCTGACCTGAAGCTATCTGCTTTTGTTTTAGGGGTTGTTTCTCTATTGGCTGTTCATCCTTCTACAGTAAATACGATTGGAAAACAGCTCCTGCCAAAAACATTTGGACAGTCTAATGTCAACATTGCACAACAAGTGGTAAGGAGATTTTGCAGTTTGTTTTTTGTTTTTATTTTTTTATTGCTTGTACTATTGTTTGCATATACTGTAAATCTGACATATCCTAATTGTATTACTTATCATGGGCAGATAGTCTAAGCTTGCTTCTAATTTTGATAGACTTACGTTAAAACAAATGTGTATTGCATAGAGAAATTCAAAGATGACTCTCAAATCAACATGAAGTTACCTCACTATTCAGGTGGCTTTATCTTTTGTTAGTCTTGCCATTTAAAATCAGTGGCTCTTTCAGATTCTGCTTTGAAGTCTGGCATAGGGAAATGTAAGTGAAGTCCATAAACACATTTTTATGGAGATTGGAGTTAGGTGGAACAAAATTGAAAGCAAAAGTGTATTTTAGTGCTTAATTTAGATATTCTTTTTCTGAAGTACTTATTTTGGACTTTGTGTGAGATACATGAAATTAGATGTTTCAAAGAATCTAATTATGCAATAGATTATACGTAGGTTATACTAAGTAATTTCTGCAGTGATTAACATTAAAATTTGGTGATCTGAATAGAATTGCTCTCCATCTTCTGGAAAGCAACTGTAACATGTAATTGGGGTTCTTCTTTATAGGAAAGCAGCTTCCTATTTGCCTTTCCCATCTCTTAAGCTGGTTCTAAGGACTGTTTTATAGTTGAGGCTGCCTGTATCTATGAACTGTACCCCTTCACCTGTACAGATGTAGTGCAGATCAAGCACAGTGCTGTATTTCCAGCAGTGGTGTGGGGTTAGCTACTACTTGGTGCCACTTGGAAGTGAGTGTAGTGAAATGAGTTTAGCTGAATGAAATTGCTCTCTCAGTAGGAGATGTTTTATCAATAAATTGCCAAACAAATAAACTCAGAGGAGGTAGGCGTTCTTTTCATTTAAAATCAGCAATCAGCAGTAGGAGGAGAGTGTTTTAGTTGTAGATCATAGGCAATAATGGCACAGAGGGGATCCCTTCTGAGCATTATTGTGAGACTATGTACATACCAGAGTTAAATATTGAAGTTGAAATGTTCTTTCGGTAGCTTACAAAATCTTTTCCTAAAAGTCTCTAAACGGGATAATACTGGAATGACAAAGCATCTGGTGCTTTTTAAAAATTTTCAACAGTGACTAAATGTTTAGATAGATATATATATATAGGTATATATATGTGTCTTTCTAGATATGTTTATATATTTATATATGTATGTATATATTTGTTGTCTGTCACAAGTCTAAATTTGCAAATTCTCAGCATATTATCTATGATTAATTTCACATGGTAACATAATTGTAAAAAATACTATTGCAATATAATAGCTGCTCTTATTGTTGGTTTATGAACTTTGGAGTAAAAGTTAGGGGCATCAACATTTCTATTAAGGAGCTAGTAATACTGAGTAATTCCTTAGAAGATTCTGAAACTCTAGACTGTGTTCTTCCTTAATAGAGGTGCATTAAAGTATATAAATCTGGCTAGTTTGCATATTTTTGTGAGTTACAGTGGAAATGCAGAGCAGGTTTTGAATGTGTTAATCAGGCTCCGCTGTCCCACTCTGGAAATGAGCCTGTGAATTTGTACACACTTCATTTCTTCCTTTGTACTGTTGAGTGTTTCGGGACACTCCTGAGCGCAGTAGAGGTCCAGGGTTTGCCGTTGTCAAATGGTTTGGTTTTTTTCTCCCAGCTATAATTCCTCCCCCTGCCTCCCCTGTACTGGTTTGGCTTTCATCTTACTGCAGAGGGATTCAAATTCTGGATGTGGTAGCAGGGTGATGGTGGAGCTGCTCATGGAATCCGTAAGATAAGGAAAAGAGCAGGACTCTCTAATTTTAGCCTCTGCATGCAAGGTGTTGAATCGTCTCTTGCAGTCTTCTGTCACTGCATCCTAGGGAGTAACAACTAGCTAACAGCTGTCGTCAGCTCCCCATACAGTCTCCATTACTTGGGTAGCACATGGGTGGCTTTCACAGTCTTTTGAGACATTTGGTGAACCAGACCAGAACTGATAGTATGTTTTTTCATGGGGGGAAAATGAGTGGGTTCACGTGTCCTGTGATAGCATTCCTCACCCTCATTCAATTTCCCACAATTAGGAGTTTTGTTTGTGAAAAATAGTAGAGGAGATTGCTTGGCTTTTCATAAGAGTTAGAAACATTTCAAGTATGGTACAAAGCTACTGGAAAGGAGTGCCTAAGATTTTCTAGCTGTCAGAAGTGGATGTAACAATGTGTAATTTACACATTAACTGCTCAGAGAAGTGGCATAATGTGAACAGATAGTATTTGGGGAAAAAAAACTTCAGCTGTCTTTCCAGGCAGCTGAAGTCATGGACATGTAAGAGTCACTAGACTACCTTTGGCACTATATGTGTAACCTTTACACATAAAATGTTTCGTTTTCAGTTTTTGTATTTTACTCTTGTTGAGGCTAAATTAAGAAAATTAAGTTTTGCTGCTGAGACAGAATGTAGCTGCAGTAAAATATGGCAGGCTTCTGGGTGGTTATGAGTTTAGGTTTGTTTGATGTGTGTTTCATTTGCCTGATGTCAGGGATGCAACCTGCTGTTTCCACTGGGAGTAAATGTACCCCAAAAAAGTAGGCATATCTTTCTACAAAATAGGAATCTGTATGGTATAATTTTCTTTTCCTAAATCCATATTTTCTAGAAAGTGACATTTATAACAATTTAGAGATTAAAAACATCACTTGCAAAAGTGGGTGTTCTGTTTCAGAGATAGGAGGGCATAGCCCTGTGTGCCAGTGTATGTATTATTAGTGATGATCAAATTAACACATCTTGATTCACCTGTAAGATGGAAGAGTGTGATTAGCTGAGTGCGTGCTCTTAACATGTTTACAGTGGAATGGTTTTGCCTACATTGATGTCACTCACTGCAGTGATGAGGAAAGTTCACCCTTACTCTTTCTCACCTCTAACATAGTAGTTTTGACTCTAGTGATAGAGGCTGACACCAGGAGAAACGTTGACCTTTCTTGAAACAGCTCTGCATTTTCTCTCTGGTTTTACTGATTTTCAGATTTTCTTGCGTTCATATTTTAACTGTCATTTGCTGCAGCTTTCTTATACATCATTTGGTAGGGTTGGGGGTTTTTTTTCCTCTTTTTTAAAACCATTTTCCTTGGAGGGAGTGAGTGTGTGTGTGTGTGTGTGTGTGTTTTGATCTTAAGTTAGTGTTGAACAGTGTTAAGAAATCCAGCAAGCATGAAAACCTCATTTGAGAAGGATAAAACATAAATGCACCTAGCTTAGGGGAGTGCTTTAACTGTATAAATTGTAGTCTGAAGGTTTCTATGCTAGTGTGTATAAATTCAATGCATCTGGTAGAAGTATGTAGATAATAGTACTAGTGTTTGGATAATGCATCATTCCAATTGTGTTGCTTATGAATATCTTTAAATACTTACTGTTTCCCAAATTATTCTATCTTTACTGCAGGTTATCGGTACACCTCAGAGACCTTCAGCGCAAAATACTATCCTGGTAGGAAGTCCACATACACCTAACACACATTTTGCATCACAGAACCAGACCGGAGATTCTTCACCATGGTCTGCTGGGTGAGCAAAATGAAAATTATAAAGGATTAATAAACAATTGGAACTTCCGTTTTAAATGTTGTGGTAGTGTACGTACTCCTCAGGCTAGCAGTGTGAGAAAGTCTTTTTACCTTTTCATCAGGAGCACTTCACCACTAAAGTCTATTGTATTAAAATAGGGAGTAGTCACACAATAATGAGTGCCTCCTCATTTCTTGTAAAAGGATCCAGAATATTTTCTGTAAACTCTGATAGATATTCTGACATTACTTACATTTAGAGAATTTAGCTCCTAAAAGGACACAGGAATTAATCTGATTTGATTCTATGATTTTTCTTTTGCTGGTGCATTTTCAGAAGAATACAGTATGTTTCTGATTGAACAAGGGTATCCCCAAGTATCATTTGAAAAAAGAATATAGTCTTTATGGGGAAAAGTATTAAATACAAGGAATGCATTCTTTTGGTGTCTTTTTCATGCAAGCGTGTTTTTAAGGGTATCCTGTTAAATGTAATTGTTTTAAGACTAAATTTATTATCAGTGACTTGTTACACATAAATAGATTTCTGCTTTGGAATTATACAGTGAAATGAGATGTAAGAATTGAGACTTTCCATTGCTAAAACTAATTTTGTTGATACTTGTATTTTTCCTCAAGTTACAAGGAACTTTTTATTAAAAATCTTTGCAAAGCAGAAAACTTCGTTATACTGCTTGTATCTTGTAACTTTGAAGTTTTAATAGTTATGAAGTTTCAATTTCATATACTGTATAACTTCAAATCTGTGTTACNCATATACTGTATAACTTCAAATCTGTGTTACAGTAATAGTTAATGTTTAGTGAGTTCAACCAATACCAGACTTCGTCTGTTCAGTTAGTATCAGTATCACATTGCAGAGAAAATATTATTCTCATTCTATCTAATTTTTTTTGTGGTCAAACTAGATGTGCTACTTAAAATTAAAAATAAAAATTTTTTAAAAGGACAAAAAAGTTCCTTTCTCTGATTCAGTTTTCATGTTTTAGTGTTTATCCCCTTATCTCTTCTTGTCTTGAAATTTGAAAGGTTTTCTTTATTGACTTCTTCAAGGAGTATCCCTATTGTTAAGTTATTACCTACTACTGGAAACATTCCAGGCCAGGTTGGATAGGGCTTTGGGCAGCCTAATTGAACTGAAGATGCCCTGGCTCAGTGCAAGGGGATTGGACTAGATGACCTTTAAAGAACCCTTCCAACCCAAACTATTCTATGATTTTGTGATTCTGCTGGAGCTAGCAAAGTTGGCAAAAGAATGAGTTTGTATTGCATTTCAGCATCAAGATATTAGAATTGTTTTTAAATACTGTAAATTGTAGGGGAAAAAATGTAGGAGACAATGTTGGGAAAGGGTGTGAAGCAGAATAAAAGGGAAGGCTTATTTTTTTTTTGCAGCAGTGTGCCTGTGTTTGAAAAAGAGACATTAAATATTCCAAAGTTCAAATCTTCTTAAAATATATATTATACGTATATTTAGGAAGCGGAACAAAAAAGGCGAGAAGAATGGCAAGGGTTTACGTCATTTCTCTATGAAGGTTTGTGAGAAGGTACAAAGAAAAGGAACCACCTCATACAATGAGGTGGCAGACGAGTTGGTTGCAGAATTCACTACCACTGATAATCACATTTCACCAAATGAATCAGTAAGTATATGGGAAGTCAATTACATGTGAACTGAATGGGGGAAGAGAAATTTCTTTTGAGATTTTTGTATTTTTCCTACTGCTAAACGAAACAGTTCAGACATAACTGAGTTTTCCCATTTACTGTAATATATTTATTTTCAAAGATTTTTGACACAGGGATGTTTTTGATTAATGCATTATGTCTACAGCAGGCTTATGACCAGAAGAATATTAGAAGACGTGTCTATGATGCCTTAAATGTCCTTATGGCCATGAACATTATCTCTAAGGAGAAGAAGGAAATCAAATGGATTGGTCTACCTACTAACTCGGCTCAGGAATGTCAGAATTTAGAGGTATATGCATTTGGAAGCTCACAATGGCTTTGTGTTGGAGTAAATGTTTACAACTTTAATATGTTCTGATACAATATGTGCATGTAATCTTCTGAGATAGCAACATAGAATAGTATGGTCCTGTTTGACTTTTTTTAAAATTTTATTTGTATATACTGAACACATACTTCAACTTCCAGATTGTTCAAATATGTCTTTTTTTAATTCTTCTATGTCAAAAATACAGCTTTTACAGTACATGTGAAATGGTTCTGAGTGGAAGGTAATCAGACTTAAAGATTAATGTGCATTTTCAACATTGCAGTAGTGGTGCTCAGGAGTCAGGAAGGTTTGTTTTCTCCAGATGCCAAACAAATAATACAGCTGTGATGCTGGATGCTGCATGTATATCAGTACATATAGGCAGCTCCATTGCTGAGGTCTTAGGTTTTTGTGACAGTTTTCTTACAGGAATATGTCAGACTTTCTTGTTGCATGTCTTGGGGGAGAAGTGAAATGTTTTATACTGAAAGAGATTCATAAGTTCTGGATAATAAAGTTGCCGAGGTTTACTGAAATAAATTCACTTCATCAGAATAGAATGAGACTTTGTATTTATTCTTAACAAGTCTAAATTTCCTTCAGCAGGACTAAAAAAATGAATGTAGAAGCAGCCACAATGAGAGGGAAAGTGGAACAAAAATGTTTTCGAATCTTATCTACAAAGGGCTAATTCTAATTTTTGTTTGATACTGATAATTGATATTTCATTAATACTGTAATTGCTATCTAGATGAAGTAAATACAGGGTATCTTGTCAGGAATTGAGATTGATTAGAATATCATCCCAAGTGAAAATTATTAGTTAAGAGAGTGATAATTGGGGCATAATTAATAGGGTGAGTATGAAAGGTGAAGTGGTTCAAAGATGACAATGCTGTGTGCTGAATAGAGAACCAGCTAGCTTGGAGGGATTTTAAACGTAGAGCTCCTTGGATCTGTCTCACAAAGTATGGCATTGCCAGCAATGTTGGAGCAAAATTGTAACAGAAGTATGGCTCATTCAGCTGGATTTGATGTCATGAACTGATAATGTCCTAAAGAGGAGTAGGATGATATTAGTACTGAGTTGTGCCATTGATGGTCCTGACTGCTCTTTCTTATGCTGGTCTTGAAATAGGAACATCAGAACTACAGAATTCAAGAAGTAAACATTCTACTTCGTAGACTAATGTAGTGATAATTTCTGTTTGGTTCTCTGTTCCTTGCCTAATAATTCAAATTTTTGACTGTCATGGTATTCTGAGCTGATGGATATTGCAGATACTGTAAGTTAAGATCTCTACAGAATGTAATTTTATTTCTAAGATATGCCGGGATGAAATTGTTTTCTCACACGTGCCACACTATACCAGATGATGTAATCACTCAGTGCAACAAGACACTTTATTTGCTTTCTGACAAACTCTTTTTACTATGCCAAGTAACCCAGCATTGCCAGCAGATCCTGTCACCTTAATCTGGTTGTTTATAGTTTGAGTAACAGTCTGTCAGTTAAGTCGTTTTGGGAATCTGCTGGGAAGATTCTTCCACTGAGAAAGCTGTGCATTTCCTAGCTTTTCGTCTCTTACCTGTTTTGTTATTTAGTATGTATTAAATACTGGGAGGCCTCAACCTTGGACTCTGTAGCAGCTTCATTTCATTAAGCATCTTTGATGGATCTTCGCCAATACCTTCAAGTGGATCTGTCTAGTCTATCTTTGCCTCTTCGAGAGAATTCCAATAACTCTTCGAGGCATAACTTCTGTTTGCCAAGATGTTTTTATCTTCTTCACACTGTTGTATTTTATTCCCCAGTGTTCTAATTCTGCTTTTTATTACAGTTTCCATCAGTAGTACTGGTGTGTCTTGATAGTTGTCTCTAAGTTATCTGTAGAACCTCAGTGACTGATATGATATCTCCTACCTCCAATTCTCTGGTATTGAAATGATACTAAGGGGAGAAAATGCTTGTATAAAATGCTCCTTAAAACTAACAAACTAACCAGTCCTTTTTTTCCATCTTAAGGTGGAGAAACAGAGAAGAATTGAAAGAATAAAGCAAAAACAGTCTCAACTACAAGAACTCATTCTACAGGTACAGTCAAGGTACTCTTGTCTATAGGGCAAGGTAACTTATATCTGTATTCCTGTTGTTTTATCCCACTGAGGATTGGGAAAATTCTAGGAAGACTATAGAGGTGAACTTCAGGATAAGGTGTATGCAGTTTTAATTCAGTACTGTAGTTTAGCTAGGACCGTGCTTTAGGCCATTGCTGTTGGGAAAGCAAGCAACCTTCCATGAGTTACAATGAATTTTTTCAGAGTTTCAACAGGTTTAAACAGGATTTATGCTGATAGGAGCAGTATTTTCTACTGTGCCCTCCAAATTTTTCAGTTCAGTTCTTGTATCTAGAATTTTCTTCTATGTTAGCATCCATAGATAAAATTGTGTGACTGTGGAGGTTGTCTGTCATAATGCTCTGCCTTGTGCCTCTCTGGAGGCTCACTGCCACTAGCGTGTAAGTGGCTTAACTGCTGTGAAACAGCTGCTGAACCCCTTCCCAGATTTTCCCTAGTACACTGAGGGAAGCAACAGTCTGTTCCCTAAGTCACGTGCTGCGCTGGCTCACTGAGATGTATCCCTTGGTAGTAGCATTACCTACACAGTAGGAATGACAATCTTAGGGATGCAGAAAGAGAATACAGACAGCTGTTGGACAGCTGTCTGATTTTTGTGAGTCTCCGTGTTGACTTTGGATTTTGGTCTTAATTCTTGTTTATGTCATTTGATTTCATGGCCAGAAAAATGCTTTTTTCTTTGTTTGGTAGCTTACTGTAAGATTTATAACTTGAGTTTCAATGGTTAGCTTGAGGTTTTAATTCTTCAAATTACAGTTTTTTAAAATGGAAACATTCCATTGTGAAAAGCAGTTTTGGTGAGATGTTAAAGTCACTAATCTTAAAATGGGTAATTAAGAAACCTAATATCAGATATTCAAATTGCAAACATTAACTTTTTTGGCATGTAATTCATTTCAGTATTAATCATTCAAGTGTTCTTTTGGAGTCCAGTAGCTAGTAGGAAAGAGTAAATGGAGACGAAGCAGGATGCTGTATGAAAATCTATTTTTCCAATCATTGCTGCCTCTTCATTCTGTCGAGGATCTGTCCAAGGCACTGTCCTGATGTAATTATTAGGATGTGCATTTTTTTTTCTCAGTTGAATTTTACTGTGTTGTATTTTTTCAGTACTATGATCAGTGTCTCTTCTTGCATCTTAACATGCAGGAATATGGTAAAGACACTCTGTCCTTTTCTGCATTTACTTGCTGCAACCATTGGTGTAATGATGTAATCCTCATCTGAGGATTTTCTTGTTAACATGATTTTAAAAGCTTAATTCATGCTTTCATATCACTGTTGCTTTTTCTAGCAAATTGCCTTTAAGAACCTCGTCCAGCGAAACCGTCAAGCAGAACAACAGGCAAACCGACCTCCACCTTCCAATTCTGTCATCCATTTGCCATTTATCATTGTGAACACCAGCAAGAAGACAGTGATTGACTGCAGTATTTCAAATGACAAGTAAGTTAACAAAGTTTTCTATCTGGCTTTTGGTACAACTCTGAGTTTGTATAACTGTTCATGGGAATTTGTTAAAAATTAAATACAAATTAATTTACTTGTGCCTTTTTGTATATTGAGAATACACATTTCAGACAGCTGTTTTATATACTTTTTTAATAAATAGAGTAACTGGTTCACATTTAATAAGTTACTTAAGACTTGCTATCTAGAGATATTAGGCATCTCTCTTGAGATTTTGTGTCATACTTGTCAAATTAGTGTTTTCCTTTGGCTTTAACACCAGGTCAGCAGACTTGAAAATGGATTTTGCTTTCAGGACTTGTGTTCTCCACTTTTGGTTCAAAAAGCTGTGTTTTTCATCTGCTAAATAAAAGTTGAATATAGGCAGTCAAGATCAAATACTTAGTTCTTGAAAAATCTGGTTACTTAACGTGATGTGTCCCTAACACACTTAACGCTGTGTGTAAAGCTTTTGAAATGCTGCAATTCCTGAAACTGGGAAGGTAGTTAAAATTATTAAAGCTAATTGAGACATTTTTCCCCTCCAGGTTCGAATATCTATTTAATTTTGACAATACTTTTGAAATTCATGATGATATAGAAGTACTAAAACGAATGGGAATGGCTTGTGGGCTAGAATCTGGAAGCTGTTCAGCAGAGGACCTAAAAATTGCAAGGAGTTTGGTTCCTAAAGCTCTGGAACCATATGTGACAGGTTAGTTACTCCAAGAACAGTTGTTTTGTTTTCCTCCTTAATATAGGACTCTAAAAAAAACCATGAAAATACCTTAGATCATTTAATTTGCACTGTTTTGTGGTAAAGATTTCTATCACGTTCTCAAATTTATCTGCTTTTTAGTGTACCTTAGGGAACAAATAACACAGCGACTGACAGAGAATGGGCTGTTGCTCCTTGCAGAACATTTTGCATTATACCACACAAGTAGATCTTTGCAGTGTGTAATTCTTTTAAGAGGACAGTATTTATGGTTGATTCACTTGCAAAAGCAAAAGGTAGCAAGTGCAAACATAGGATGAATACTGCAGACATCCGTCTTACTTTAAAATGGGGTTTTTTAAGTGTATTTTGAAATTTTGCTGTTGCACTAGCCTTTTCTAAAGTTATGTCATTTTGGATATAGTACATCAAAATGTTTTGTTGTTTGCGTTGCAAGACTCATTTTCTGGACTTTATAAGGATTAAGCATTTCCATGAATTAGATGAGTGTGTTTTGAATTATTCTTGAAATGCATGTTGTTGGTTTTACAGAAATGGCTCAGGGATCAATCAGCAGTGTATATGTCACATCTTCATCAGGTTCTGCATCAAACGGCACAAGATTTTCAGCCAGGTGAGATGAAATTAGCAATTAGTTTTTAATATCTGTGGTCATCAAAGAAACTTAGAGATGAAATGCTTCAGGAAACAAGTTCTGTTTTGATTAAATGTGGTGTGGATATGCAAGTTTATTCTCAGACATTGTTTCTGCCGTGGTTCTTACCAGTGCCATTAAAGAAATCTTTTCTTGTATAGTGGAAAGGTGTTAGACTGCTGTTAATCCTGAATGTGTTTTTTGTTTGTTTGTGGTTTTTTTCTAGTTTTGCGTTTGTGATAGGAAAACAGATACTCCCTAAAGATACAATATTGGAACGATTCTCCCTTGGTCATTAGTGTCTAACTTAAACAAAGGTTTTGGTCTTTGGATTTTAAACAGCATCTGAAGCTGGTAGAGTGATAAACCATAACTAGTATTTAAGTTTGCTACTCACTAGTTTCTTACTGTTGCATTAGTCAAAAAGATGTCTGTTTGTGAGCTCTACAAAGTTGTAAAGTGAGTCAAATACTCAGGAGTTGGATTCTGTGATCTTTGAGGTCTTTTCTAACCCAGTTGATTCCATGATCATTGAAATGTTTGACATTCCTAACAAATACTTGAATTAAGTTATGTGTGTTTTGTGCAAGGGAACTGAAGCTTGAGTGAGAATTCTGCCAAAATATCTTTAGAGAACCTGAACAGTGCAAAAAATCTAGTCTTTTCACTAAGGTTCCTTCTGTGGTAATGAGAATGGTTTAGTGAAAAAGAGCCCATGTGTTTTTTAAGACTTTAAAATATGAATAGGCCACTGTTAGCCAGAGGCCAGTAGAAAACCAGAGACTAACTGGAGTTCATTATGTTGGTGAGAGCACAAGAACTTCTACCATTTCCCTTTCTTAGGAGTTTGGAAAAGGGGAGTGACAAATTATATTTAATTATAGAACATATATGAATATTCATGGCAATAGGAAACTACAAGTTGTGCTGCCAAGGCAAAAAAAGGCTGTAAATTTATTTAACAAGGTCTCTAAAGAAAGTCTGCAGAAGAATGAAGATGCTGGTACCAATACCTTCATCCCAGTTTCTTTGTCTTTCTTACTAGGATACTCAGATTATGAAATCCAGTTCTATTTTTATCAAAAAGACAGGAGACCGGATTTTGGGTTTGTACTTTCAAAGTACAACAATAATCTCCTTTCTTTTAGTGGTTTTTTTTTGTTGTTGTTGTTTTGTTGTTTGGTTTTTTTGTTTTGTTTGGTTTTCTTTGCTTTTGAAGCTGCTTTTGCAGATAATTATGGCAGACCTGTTACAAGTCATCTGACTGTAGCTAGATAGATATTCAGAAACAAGATGCTAAGATAAGTGTGCAGAACAGCAATAACTATTGAAAGTGTCTTACTGGATATGTTTTCCTTGTGAGCTTCTAGGGTGTGCCCTTGCAATTTCATTCTGTGTGATGACAGACCATTGAATTGGCTCCATACAGCAACAAGTGTGCATGATTGAATATGTGCATTAGCTGGATTAGCATTTTAAAAATTACTTTAAAGTGTATTTTTGAAAGCAATTTTTTAATGCTAAATGTCTTTCAAGGGGGCTGCTGTTTCTGTGATTTTTGAAAAATACTTTGTCAAGAATTTGTGGCCAAGTTCAATAGTTTATCAAACTTTTGAGAGAGTCAACAATGAAATAGATCGGCAAAATTGCAAGTAATAATGGAGGCAGGAATTGTCTGGCTCTATTAAAATAAAATACTGCACAATGAGAAAAAAATAGTTTCAAATTAAAAATACAGCACATGACAGTTTGCCATGTAATGTCAAGGAATTAAGGAAAAGCTGTTAATTCCTCAATTTTCCAGGTCTTTGAATGAAGATTTAGAGTTCTGATTCACTTGCAGGTGTGCAGTGCTACATAAAAATACTAAAGAGCTTAGGTAGCTGTGTAGCCTTAACCCTAAATGTACTTCAGAAGAAACCTGAAATGCCTGTTTATAAGTGTCAGGTCAAACCACGACAATAAGGGATCTGTGAAAGGGTTTGATCTTCATAATAAAACTAAAGAAAGAACCACTTCAAAATGACTTCAGACTGTTTCTGCTTTTTGGAGACAGCTTGGACATATATTATAGACAGTTTATAAAGTGGGAGTGGCCGATTCCTTAAAGCAACAGACTAGATATGATAATGTTTAAGAGCACAGTCAACTGGTAGAGATCATTAAACAAAGCCAACTGGCTTTTTCTTTTTTTTTTTCAGTGACTTTTCCAATGGTGGAGATGGGATGTTGGCTACAAGTTCCAATGGATCTCAGTACAGTGGCTCCAGAGTTGAAACACCAGTTTCTTATGTTGGGGATGACGATGATGATGACGATGATTTTAATGAAAATGATGATGACGACTGATGCCCTTTGCTTGTAGACTATTTTTTGTTAAAATTCAGCAGGCTTCAGGAATAAATTGTTCTAGGGAGAAGTGTCTCAAATTACTTTGCCCCATCCCCCAAGGAGAATATTGGTAAGCAGTTCTGAGTTTAGAAATTGCACCTCTGATAAGCAAACAAGGATTGTTTTATGTAGGATATTTTTAAATGTGGTGTGGATGTGTGTTTTTGATACCAGTGTGTTAATGCAGAGCCTTTATTTACTCTTGTTTTAGGGGTTTTTGGTTTGTTGGTTGTTTTTTGTTTGGGTTTTCTTTTTTACTTGAAGGAAAAAGAATTTTGCCCCAAATGTTCTTGCAAAGTTTGCTAAAGAAAATGTAGACACATCATTGAGAAATAAAATACTATCCTTCTGTGGAAAATGAATACACTGAATGGCAATTTATTTGGAGTGTATTTTGATGATGCCACTTTTTGAGGGATAGTGAGCTAATGTAGTAGTGTTTTTTGTTAATCATGCAGTGTCCAAAGAACCAAACAAGAAAGATACGTCCTACCTTTTTACATGTTAAATTCTAGGAATGTTGTTGTGAACTTTTTTTCCCTTAAATTATATCTAACATTATGATTCCATCAAGTTTATATACTTTTCACTGTATGTTGGGACATATGAATTACAAAGTTTTTGGCAAATGTTTACTGCCAGTTGGTGCAGCTATATAAAATGTCTTGAAGGTTTGGAATGATGTATTGCTTATGGTAAAATTTGCCTGATTTCTTACAGGCAGTCTTTGGAAACTTTTTATTATATAGTTGTTTACATACTTATAAGTCTATCATATAAAGACATGTACTGAAACAAATGTTTGTATTTGTTTCATAAGCATCTTCCTGTAATCTATTATAAAGTTGAAATTAAATATAGAGAATGTTTTAAGTTTTTTAACTCAAAATTTGTCAATCATTTTTAATAGTTCATTTTTATAAAAGGAATTTCAGGGCAGGTGGTAGTCTTTTTAAATTTATTCACAAACAATTAACTGCACAAATACTGTCAGCTGCCTATTCTAAGACAGTAGTCTTTTTATTGAAACACAAATAAACTTTTCTGTAATATTTTATGGAATATAAAGAGACTATAATTGTTTGACTTGTTTAACCTTGGCACTGTTAGTTTTTATTAATAAAACGCGCATGGGCATTTTTAACAAGCTCTGTGGTTTTTATAATTCTAGGGTTATTTTAGAACATTTCACCCATCGTCACAAGACCTAGAATTAGCTGTTTTGGGATACTGCATCTACACTACAGAGGGGCCAGATTTTTTGCTTTGATTTAGTACTTTGCCTTTAGAGCTCTTGGTAACCTACAGTGTAAAAAGCAGTAACTCGCCCAGTGTGCTCTTCTTTCACCTCTCCTTATTGCATCCGTGTTGCTCCTCAGTGCAACAGGTCAATCTTAGTACTCCAGTCCAGCTTCTGTTTAAAATCCCATGCTTAATGTCATAACTTTTCATCCCATATTCCTCAATCCTAGCTTTCTGTCATACATTCCTACGTCCTCAAAACAGGTTTTTATCTACTTTCCATATACTTCCTCCTTAAACCTTTTCCTTAGATCACATCCTCTTCTCTCACCTGAAAGAGCGTACTGAACTGGCTCAGTCACTGCAGGCTACTGTCCGAGTCAGGATTTGATACTTCCACAAACTCCAGGGAGTCCCTGCAAAGTCGTAATAACTGTGCTGTCTGTGGTGTGGTCTCCTGGCTGCACTTAAGCCCTGTGGTAAATGTGAAGTGTGTTGCGTGGTTTTTTTCCTGTAAGAGATTACGCATAGACAGATCTTCTGTGGGAATGTGGGGATATGGATATTTAACAGAGAGCAGCTGATGCACGCTGAAGGTATTCTAGTTGTATGAGATCTTGTAATATGAGTGAACCAAACAAATTACTTCTATGGGCCTGGGAAAAAAATCTGGGGGTGAGGGGGCAAATTGAATGCTTCACTTCTCACTGAAGGTGTCATTCTCTGCAGTGCTAATGCTAAACACGAGGTTCTTGTCATGGTTGAGTCAGTTGATTCAAATTGTCTTTGATGTTGAATGGCAGCTCAGTCTGCAGAGGAACTTCTGACAGTCCAAGGCGATTATTCCCATTTTCCCTTGCATTCTCCAGTGTATGATCCAAGGTTTACCAGCAACAAGTGAGTAGAGGGATGTTAGGGAAGGAAGGCTGAAAGCATTCAACTGTTTTCTTTCGGGTCTTATTGGTGGAATAGTCCTCAGATGAGATACGGTCAAGGTGAGAGTGAAAATGTGCCAACACATACATTTTTGAGATGTTACTTTTTTCTTTCTTTTGCTTGCTGATGAATCTGTGAAATGGAATTTGGTAATGTAAACATTGGAGTGGTTTGGGCAAAATTAATTTTTGTTACATTTCTGGTTGAACTTGATGATCTTAAAGATTTTTTTTCTAAATGATTCTATGATTCTGTATTACCTTTGTTTCAGGAGAGCTTTCTAGTAAAGGCAGCAATCAATAACAAAAGAAAGTCCATAGTCTTTTTAAATAGTTGCTTGATTTTGGGCAGGTACTTGGTCATAGTGTTCAGGTGAAAGAGGAGAGGAAAAAAAAGACAACAGAGACCAGTGGTGAAGGGGTGGGTTGAAATGGGGAAAGGAGGCTAGAAGAGGTAGGAGGAGGGGAGCAGTAAAGAAAGGACAGATTGTAACTTTGGGTCTTTACAGAGGAGCATAAAAAGAGAAGGTGTAAGTTGGAAGGAATGAGAAAACAAGAGGAGACTAGTCAAAGACTACAAAAAAGACTACTAGTAGAAACTTCATTAAAGAAAGGTAAAGAAATATGTAGATATAATAATGTCAGGTGCGGCATGAAAGGAATGAGAAAGTGTAAGAAAAGTTTAAACAGTATGGTTCTGATCTCTGAGAAGAGTGGTTCCATATGTACAGATGGAAAACAGAGATTAAAAGCAGGAACAGAATGTACCAGGAAATTGTGGACAGGAAATTGTTGAGTAAATCTGTGGAAGAAAATGTAAGGAGATAGAAAGTAGAATTCAGTTTAAGAAAGATTAAATTATTGTAAAGGTAATGCAAACTGTAGTAAGAGCTCAGTTTGGGGTAAAACATGTCAGGAAAGGGATGTACTTTTAATTCCTTTACTTTACCAGCACGTTTTTTGATGTGAAGAAGAGGAAAAGAGCAAGAGGTGCAAAGTGTGTATTTATGCCTATGAAATGGTCCTGCAGATAAGTCCTGGGAGCAGTGTGCATCTTTTACTCTTTCTAAAGTGCTACTACTGAGCTTTCAAAGACTGTCCATTTTGACACATGTAACAAGTTCAGAAGGATTTCTTGGAACTGTTTCACAAATAATCTGTTGCTTTTCCCACAGGAATTTGCCTTATGAGAATCAGTTATGACTTTGGAAACTTTTTTTTTTAAAGATTCCTTCAATGAAAGGTGGCAACTGTTGCAGAGAAGAAAAAATAAATGTAGTTGACAGGGTACTGACCCTTGACAATGACCATGTATTTAATAGAATGAAAGGATGAATCTTTCATGAAAGGATGTACTGTCACAAGATGAATCTCCTCATTTCTTCATCAGTGAATACACAGGTCGTAAAACCTTCATAATAATGAGAAATCTGAAAATTGGATGCCTCTTTAATATAGAAAGGGCAAAAGTTAAAAAACCAACCAACAAAACAACACTCCTGGAATGATCATCAGTAAACAGGACAGCACATGCAGTTTTTCCCAGGTGGATAATTGTTTCCTGTAGGGATTTCCTTTCTCTTGTCTGCTTATGAGAAGTGTAGTAGGCTATTTTTCCTTACTACTACATTGAGTTAACAACTTCTCACCACTTCTCAGCCCTGTCTACTTCCAGAAAGATGAGGCTACTGTCACACACACTTTATTGTTAAAGCCTTAATTGTCATTCATTTATCCGGAAAAGCAAAGACAAGCCAGCACATTGAGAGCAGCAAGTTTTCGTGTTGTTATTTTCTAAATTTGGGATTTAAGGTTTTTACAAGGTTTTTCCTGATCTTTGGTTTGCCCTTAAGCTTCCATGGATGCTGGAGAGCTACCAAGATGCTCAGTGGGCTGGAGCAGTTGCTATATGAGGAGAGATTGAGGGAGAGGGACTTGCTCAGCCTGGAGAAGATGCAGCCTCGAGAGACCTGATGGCAGCTTCCCAGTGCTTCAGGAAGGTTATTGCAAAGGTGGAGTCGGTCCCACAGTGGTGCATGGTGAGAGGATGAGAGACAGCACACACAAGCTGAAATGGGAAAGTTTCCAGCTGGATATAAGGAAGAACTCAGGATGGTCAAGCTGTGGAACAGGCTGCCCAGAGAGGTTGTACTGACTCAATCCTTAGGGTTTTCAAGACCAGACAGGAGAAAAGCCCTTAGAAATACAGAGTCTGACCTCACAGCTGAGCCTACTTTGAGCAGGGATTGGACTGGAGGCAATCTGAGGTGCCTTCCAGTTTGAATGACCATATGGAGCCCATAAGACAGAGGGAAAGATAAGAAAAAACATGTTAGAAAATGCCAATGTTGGGAACAGACTGAAAAGTGGGTCATCTGGCTTGCCAGACTCGGCAGAAAATGAATGGAAGCTCAGCTCATCTTCAGAAGCTGTCAAAAGGTACGAAACTCCTGTGAAAAGGTGGTTAAATGAGCAGGTAGAAGTGAAGACTGTCTTCCTTTGAGATGAGATTTCCAAGAAGCAGAAATACAGCTGATGCTGAGAGCAGAATGAAGAAGAGCAGTAATCTGCCATGCATGGGTGTTTCTGACTTCCAGTGTGATTACACTGGAAATTCCTTGCTGTTTTTTGTTAAATTTTTGGATGTTTTGAGCAAGTTGAAATCCAAACTTGGACTGAAAAATTTGACCTTCTTTTATCATGTTACTGTGCACACATCATGGTGTGTCACTAAATAGTGCCGTTTCATCAGCCCTAACCTACCAGTAGTCTGGTCAGAGCATCTGCGTTGCAGCATATTAAAAAGACAGCAAAGTTGCAGACTTCAGGCAAGATTCACGTACTTCGATCATGTAAACTTGAGAGAATGCATAAAGCAGAGCATTAAGCACTTAGTCTTAAAACAGGCAACCCCAGTAATTTACACTGGGCAACTTCTGATGCTGATTTTAATTGACCTTAAAATAGTAGGTTCTTACAGACTAAAATAATGCTAGAGTGCCAGTTTTTGAAGTGTGAAAAAATAAAAAGTGTCAAAGGTGTGAGGAAGTCCTGTCCAAATGTGGTCTAGACAGCTTGAGATCAGCCCTGAACCTCGTATTAGAAAAACTGTTGAAAGAAACAGATAAAAGGAAATTAGAAGCCTGGAAGGTTAATTATTCATGAGAAAGTACAGAATAGGTCATAGCAAATGAATATGGGAGGAGATAGCAAATTTTTAGTTGATTAAGGAAACTGGCTATATTTCAGCATCTTAAAACCTTTCTTATTTCATTGCATTTCGATTTTAAATAAGTGTTTTACAATACTAGCAGATTGTATGATAAAGGGTTATGAACTATTTACTACTGAGTCGTTTTTGTGGCATTTATCATTGAACAGCTGCATCAAGTAAGATTGTACTTCTGTTAAACAATTTCTTCAATAACCCAGAAGAAAATTTAAAAATATTTTTAAGTGATACTGGCTACAAAAGAAGTAGACAATGAAGAGGACAGATTAATGGGGATTTTCTGGCAAGCAGGTCAAAAAATGTTATGGTAAAACTGTCCATCTTGTGAACAAAGAACTCAAGGTACACTTACAGGAGGAAAGACTTTGCTGAAAATGTAGGATCCTAAAAATGATCAGGGTGTCAAGGTAGGCTATAACTGCATATGTCTTCTACACTATGTTTTAAGGAAGTAGCTAATCTGAATTTGGATGTATAGGTAAATGTATAGATAATGGATTGGAAAATGGTGTTATATCCAGATACATTCAGTGAGACCAGTAGTGAGCAGCCACGTACTTGTTAGCATCATCATTTAAAAAGGATGTTGGAAAAACAGAAGAGGCTTGGGAAAAAGCCCTTTCCCCAATTATTTGATTCCTAAGGTCAAGATCTATTACTATGAGACTTAAGGAGCTCTTGTTTTGGTTTGTTTAATAAAAAGGGAGGGAGGGAAGGAGAAATTTGTGGATTTGTGTCAGGTCACACAGAAAGATACCATTTCAACAGGCTCATCAATATCTGGGAGAAAAGCGATAAAAGATTTAAGAACTGAAACTTGAAATCAGAATAATTAAAATGAGTTACCTAATTGATGGTACTAAGAAACCCCTGGAACATATTTTTATTGGAATGCTGGAATTTCTACACTGGTAACAGTAGGACTACACATGAATATACACATTAATGAATGGTGTTATCCCAAGTGTCTCTCCAGAACTCAGTTCTTTCTCGGAGGTGTAGTAGGATCCTAAAAAACGAATTTGAGCCCAATTTCTGCTCTTGGCATAATGAGAAGTTCCATGCATCCATTGTTATCACTCTGGTATCAAGAAAAAAAATTTGTAAGAAAAGTATACAGGCTTCATCCCTGGTGGAGAAGAGTTTTTCAAATCAAATTGAAGAAAAGAACACCTGTTCTTTCAGACACATATTTGTTTTACTTTAAACAAAATAATCTTGTTTGAGCTTGAGCTTTTGTGTCTGAAGGAAGTGAAGCTTGTGAAGGGAGCTTAGGTGCAAAGCAGAAAATACTTTGTGCAACTATTATTGATGTAGCTGCTACTTTACATCCAATTACTGAAAGTAGCACATGGTTAGACAGCTTTATTTGTTGCAGAATCAATCTCTGCTTGACTTTTTTTACAGGTACGAGATTAAAAACAGCTCTGTGAAATGGTGGGAGGAATTCCCAAGTGCAATAGCAATGACATCATATGAGACCATTAACCAAAGACTCAATTATGAACATCTAGTATTTGGCATTCTGAAAGGTAGAGGAGGCTTTGAACTTGCTATAGTCTCATAACACAAAGTCCTTTAACATCAAGGAGCTTGTATTGCACTCAATTTTTATTCATAGTTTTTAATAACAGACACTCGGGCTTCACACTTCAATTATTTATTTTACCAGTGCCATGAATATTCATAAAAAAGAGGTGTGGAGAGGAAAGTGCATCTCTGAACAACTGCTCTGTTCTCTTTGCACTGATCTTAAGAGTCTTATTTAACACTTAGCAGATAAGTCTGGAAACTAAAATTTATTGGATATAAAAATTCATGCTGTTAACATTAGTTTCATGGCCTGTTATGAATCTATATATACTCTGTGTATGTGAATATATCTAGATATATCTATATACATACACACACATTCAACAACATATATATGTATCTGTCTCTCAAGGAATTGGACACTTGCAGTGGAAGTGCTTCAAAGACTGATAAATGTGGCTGGTTTTAAACTTGAAAACAAATCTGTTGAATTAATTCCTTTACAACACACTGTACTAATTCTAGCTCCTGCATATTAATAGTTATTATTGCTATGTATATACAGCTGTGAGTCTGTAATGCTTGTACACTAAATTAACTGTGACTACACAGTAATTTGCAGCTGCTGCTCTACAGCTGCCACTGGTGGCTGAGCTCCTTGTCAGTCTCCAGGGTGAGGGTGATGAGGCTGGAGAGCTCTTAGACCAGAGGAAATGTCTCTCTTCATTTCTTCCCTCTCACTGCTGGTGTTTTCTGCTTCTTGCCCTCCTCCCGCTGGACTCAGCTGCTTTTTAGCTTGTTTTTTGCTTCTGCCAGCTGTGCTTCTTCAGCCTTGGGAAGTATGCCCTGCCCATTTTCCTTCCCCTGTGCTTATTTTGGTCTTTATCTTGTCACTTCTGTCACTTGGATGTCTCCAAAGTGCAGCTGTGCTGCCTTGATGGTTTCATTGCTCACTAGATGACACGTTTCTACATAATGTTGAGCTGTGTCATGCAGTAATGAGCATTACAAAGTATTTGCCTGATGGGCATTCTGCTATTTAAGTGTGCTTGCATTTGGGGTTTGGGCAAGCTAATACTAACTACACACAGATTAATACACTTTCTACTTCAACTGCACTAGCCACAAACCTTGCTTTTGTTGTTATTTTTTTCTAATTCCAGTAAAGAAATAGAGCAATCTCAGATGTCTAAAAGTGCAAGAAACTTCTAACTTCAGGATGACAATCTTTGCACGTAGAGAACCAGATCAGGTGGACCTTTTTTGACCTCAGGACACATCATCATTTGGTCAACACAGGGATGCTTCAGTCTTTCCTTTATTTGTCCCATCAGAGGTCTTTCTGTGAAGCTGTTCTAGGCTGTCATTGTGAAGCTGTAGCTTTGCAGGCACACAGCAAATTCCATGGGGAATTTGTTCAGCGTATTCCTGTGCTGTGGTTGTAGGACTAACTGGAACATGAGCTTATGCCACTGCCTTGCCCATCTCAAATGTGCAAACTGTAGATGCTAAATACAGTCAAGCAGAGAATCTGCTTATCTTAGAACACCAAAGGAAGAGTTCCTGGTTTTCTTGGAAATATTTAAATGTTCTGTTTATAGACAACATTGAACTAACCTTGAGCATGAGTTACTATTTTGTTATCAAAAGTATTTTATTGTTTTCTGTATTATTTTGGGAAGATGCACAGAGGGAGACCTGTGTTCCAACAAGAATATAAATTTGATTTTCATTGTCTCTTAGAAGAAAGGCAACATCCCTGTGTAAAAATTGAAACAGGAAAGGCCAGGGAAGAAAAGTTCTTATATGAGCATGCATTTTCTTACTGCTTTTGAAATGCAGAATTTTTCTAAGAAATGCTCAAATATCATTTGTGATTTTGAAGAGGAAATATTCCCCTCCAACTGGATTCTGTCTACAATCTGGCTGGTTGAATGCTGCTGTAGTAAAGGAGGTTGATCTGTTACCTCTTCTCACTTTCTAAAATGTCCAGGTGCAAAATGATTTCTGCTCTTGAATTCTTTTTTTTCTGTGCAGTGTTTATTCTCTGGCTGAACCATTCTGGACTTCAGGTAACATGCACATGCTATACAGACACAGCAATCTTGTCTCTTTGTATCGTATGTGATAGACTTCTCAAATTTTAGTTTCACTTAAAGATTTAGAGTTATTTCAGCATCTTCCAGAGTACTCCAAGTAACCCAAAACTCACCATTGCAATACAGGGCTAGTCTACTGGATAAAACATATAAACAAAACCATGACAAAAACAACAACCACAAAACACCAAACAAACAAAAACCCCAAACAAACTGCAACCTCTGATGGTTAAATGAACCCTTTCCTGGGTGTAACTGGATGTTCCAGTCTTACCAGTCATTTTTATTAGGTTATATACATAGAGGTAAGTGGTACAGTGAAATCTCTAAGCTAGAGGACAGATTTCAAATTCAGTCATTTATTTGTCAACTAAAAAAACCTGACTCAGCTGACTAGCGCAAAAAGCCAATGCATTGGGATACAGATAATTTTTATACACTTTTATATATCCTATACAGGAGAGATTGAGAATTACTTGATAGTATTGCCGAGTATTTATTTATTTTTCTAGCTAATTATTTCTCAATATCCAAGATTTAGTATCATACATCAATTATTTATTATGGTTTGAAAAGTGATTGAAAATGAAGGTTTGAGTCTGTACTTATTTTCTTTGAAGGCACAGCTGCACCCTTTGGGAGAAACTTGTTTTGTACAAATATTTGCATGAAGGCAGCAGCATACTGTAGCCATGAAATATTAAGCTATGTACATCTAACTGATCCTTATCTTCACACACTGAGAGTGGTATCTTGATTTTTAGCTATATGGGTCATCTTGCAGTAGAAAAAGTCTCTTTGTGCTGTAGTTTATATGGGAACCAGTTAGTAAATATAGATGCATATAATAATAGTTAAGTTTGTTCTTCATACTTTTTCCAGAAGTGTCTCTTGCTTCTCAGTCTTCTATTTTCAATTTAAATTCCACTTTTCCTTCGTACGGATCATGAACATTATCAAAGGTAATTCCCCCTCCAATGATTTTGCACACTATTTTAACTTCTACATTCCTTGTAATGTTGAGAAATTTCACAGCTACCAAAGGATTGCTGTAGCTGGGCTAGGAGGGGGGAAAAGAAAAAAGTAATAATTTTATACCACCAGCTTTAAAATGAAGTCTTAAAATTAGCCTCTCCAGTTCTCATAGGATTGCAGAGATGCTCCATATGTTTCATTTTACACAAAGAGCAAGAAGAAAAGTTAAATACGTAAGCACCCACCTGAGCCTTTTTCCCATAGTAGGGGAAGTAGTGCAGGTTGAAGGTGCCATTCACAGGGTAGTAGTCCACCTCCAGTGGGCGAGACTCCTCACCCTGTTTGTAAAACAAGAAAGGAAGAAGCTCTGTTGGCGAGGAAATCATCGGGCAGCCTGAGGCAAGTGTTTTAGGGCTGCTAAGTGTGTATTAAAACTCAAGTTCAGCGATCTGTTTAGCACCTGTTTTATTTTTATTTTTCAAAGAGAAGTGGGAATCTCCTGCTGTTCTATTGCCAAGAAAAGCAGGCAAGTGTTCTTTGACAGCAGTTGGGAATTCAGGGAGTTGGACCTGCTGAGATGTGCAGAGAGCCTGAGGGAGCTGCGCTGAGGCGTGAACGTCACTGTGGGGAGCTGAAAGCAACCAGCAAATGTGCTCTGCAGCTTGAGAAAACAGTTTTTCAGGTGGTTTAAAATAAAGCAAACTTTTAGGTTTTTTCCTTAGCACATCTACTAGTGCAAGAAATTGCACAGATCTGAGAATATTCCAGGTATTTGGGATCTGATTTCCAGAGCTGCAGGGGTATTTTTTCTGGCCACAACTGCGCTTCTGCTCTCAGAGCTGCAGTGTTTCAGAACCGTGAGAGCCACACCTCATACACCCTTACCACATATGTGCAGTTCACCCTTGGTGCAATGCCTTTGCCAGGGAAAAACTTGATAATCTGGAAAAGAAAATACACATTTGGTCATCTTGGAAATTGTTTTGAGATAAAACTGAGCAAACAATTAACTTAGAACTGAGCTCTGGAGGATGCTTAATATGTTTCTGTGTAAGACTCTCTCAAACAAATCATCTCGTGTACCTGGGTGAGAAACTTGTGGCTGGATATCCCGAAGCAGGACGTGGCACTGCCTGAGATGGGCACTGCAGATGGGCTCTAGCCTGGCCAAGGCAAGTAGCACTGCACCTCCTCCAAGTCCTGCTCATTTGCCCACCCCCACCACCTGCCCTTGCTGGTGCCCCGGCCACCAGGGGTCTCTTAAAACCGCTAATGGTGTGTCAATAAAGGCAAAGTTGAATCTCCATGCTTTTAATCTTACCCTTAGCAAACTTTGGGTTTGAAAAAAAACCTTGGACTGGTTTGATCCTGCAAAATTAGTGGGGTTGCGTCCTGTAGCAGCAAAGGCAAAAGGAGGTGAAGCCCCCCCAGTCACTATCCATGTGTCTTTTCCCTGCTGGGGCTGGCACCCAGTGTTGCTGAAGGAGGCATTTTGGGAAAAAGCCCGTGTTTCACCTGCCAGAATCAGGGGCAGAGCTCTCTCATTTAGGGCTTGCACACATTCTTGAAAATGCCTAAGGCACAAGCCAAACCAAAAATTCAGTGATTTTGTCTATCAGGAACTGGAGGGAATTTGAGCTCTTTACTTTCTACCAAAACCGAATTAGGAGGCTCAGAATTTTACTCAAAAACAAATATAAAATGCTTATGCCTTCGTCTATGTCCTGAAAAAAATTAAAGCATAGAAAATTCCCTTCATTCCTCTCCAAAAAAAGTGGTGGTGGTTTTCTCTGAGAAAAGTATCCACCAGGTTTGAATTCTGAGTTAATAGGTTCTTCTAAAGATTTTCTTTGCTGCCTGGCGAAATAAAGTATCACCTCTCTGAAACCACATCAGTTCCTCTCACATCCTGATGCCTCAGCTGAAGGCACAGGGCTGAAGGCACAGGCAGGAGGAAACTGTTCTGGTGCCAGTTTGTGGGATGAGAGCCCTACGGAGACACTAAACTAAGCAAAAGCCAAACCTAAAGACAGTCAGTCTCAGGATTTCCCTGGTGACTCCGGAGGTTTGTCAGGGAAAAGCACATGATTTTTGATTCCCGGTACAAAGCAGAGTTTAGAACCCATGCCAGCAGAGACACAGCAGCTTCCCAGCAGAGACTCGATCTATGCTTAATTTTTTCCTGCTCAGCACCTTGAACTTGTACTTACCCTGTTCATTTTTATAATAAAACAGGGTTTTCCTTCTGGAAATCCAAAAGTTGGATCTGTGATGCCGGAGCAGTTTTGAAGCATATCTGAGGTAAATTTGCAGGATAGTTTTGTTTTGTTCGGGCCATCAAAGGTGTCCTGGATGAAGTATGTGTTATTGGTACAGTTGATGTTCAGATGCTGAGCAGCTGGTGTATATGCTAGATGTGTGAAGGAAGAAAGAAAAATTTCCTTCTGAAGTTTTTCATATGCAAATTATACATCCCAACATTAGGCTGGAGGTTCTACCACAGGAGACTGTACTTCAAGTGAAGTTGGGATTAGATGGAACAAATGAAGTTTAAACTGTTTAGGGGTTTGGTTCAGCTTTTCGGTTGGCTTGTTTTTTGGGGTTTTTTTAAATATCCAAGCAAAGCAAAAGAAAAGAGATTAAATTGAGTTGACTGGTAGTTTGTGTTGATAGCTCTATATAAAGTCCATTTCAAATATAATTTTTCTCAATATGTTTGTGAAAAACATGAAGAATTACAATATTAAGGCTCAATAGGAATATAAATGTGCTAAGTTATTAACTGGCAAATGGAGCACATAACCTACTTTCACTATATTCTCTGATGACACCATGCAATGGCTTTAAAGACTTTGATGTTTGTAGTCACAGACAAATTATTTAGATTAATTTAGATGAGACTAGTTTTGAAGACCTTTTGTCCTCCCTCTTTCTTCAGACTTTCTATTGGTCTATTTTATTAAGGCTATTTAAGATTAAACAAAGTAAAAGCTCTGAAGCACAGTTCTGATTTTTATAGACGTGTATATATGTTTAATTTATAGATTCATGAGGTGATTTGCTCATCCCTCTCAGAAGATGCACTTTCCACTCAAAATCTGTGATTTGAGAAGGACAAATGTAAAATGGAAGCACTGACTTAAGGTTCTCAGACCTAGAATGGGAGATAAGACAAGCAGCTTTTATCAGTATTATGCAGGAAACCTCATTTTTACCTGTCAGAAAAGTGTGAAGAGTTGTCACTAAACCTTCCCAGGTTTTGTTGTCAGATACATTGTAGTAAATTTGTAGTCCTCTATCCCCATAAACGTCGGGTCGTAAGGTTACACCTTTATGAGGAAGAAAGGGAAGTCAAAGCAGAGGAGAGCTGCCAGGCACAGATATGTTTATTTAAGTTAACAGTAGCAATTATGCTGCAGCAATACTCGTTGTAAGTGTAGGAGATCCCCAAGCCTTCTTGGGGAGGATTTAACCGTGTGCAGAAACCACCTCAGCTGTGAATTGTTCAACCAAAACCCTAAAGCCTGTGCTGCTGCTGACCTATTTTCACACATAGCCGTGCTGTTACAAGAACAGCTTGTAAAATCATTCCAGCAATTGCTCTGGATTTCCCCAGGACTTGTTAGCAATAACAGTCACATCGGGTTAAAGAAACAGATCATACAGCAGCATGAGAAACAGCTTTTGAAAAAGCCACACATAATATTTCACAGGAATTATTTTGCCAGCAAACACCAAACTTACTGAATACTGGGAGTACAAGCTTCAAAATACAAAAACATCTGCCAGAATAACTTTCAGAGCTACAGTTTCTAGAAAGTCATTTTTTTCCTTCCCATCCTGAAAACAAGCCATTGGAGTGTGAAGTTTTAGCAGTGTGCACTGATGACCTCTGATCATCTCTCCTGTCTCTTTTCATGTCCCACAAACCTTTATTCCTAATCCCATGCGTCTTTGTCTTATTTTTGCATGCTTCACCACTGGCACAGCCCATCCTGCTGGGAAGGTATTCCTGCGCTCCCAGGCACTTTCCATGTTGCTGGCGAGCGTAGAAATGCCCACCCCAGTGCCTCTGCATCTTGCTGGGCACTCCAAAGCCCTCCGTGGTGCTTGGGGGGTTGGAGCAGAACCTGGGACTTCCCCAGGGACTGACCTTGCTCATGGGGACAGGAGCCCAGGAAGGGCTCCTCCACTTGCAGGTGACTGCTACAAGCAGACACTGACTACCTCGGTAGCATGATGAAAGAAATGAATATTTTTTTCATATTATATATTCATAAACGTGAATATGTAAGTATATTCATATATCAATACATAAAGTGCCAAATTTTTTTTTTTAAGTCTGAAAGTGTTTTCAGGCAGAGGTTGAACTTTGCAGGGATTGTTTGGGCAGAATTGACCTGATTTATTCCATGTTGGTGTCCCCTCACCCCTGGGCTCTGCCAATGTCTCTCAGCCCAGCCCAGTTGTACGCAGCTTCTGTGGGATGCTGGCAGTACCTGGGGATTTCAGCTGGTCTTGATAATCCGGCTCATATGGATTAATTGTCCTCATTAAAGAATAAATGGAGAGTGCAAACAGCCCCGACATCACCACGTAGAAAGCCAGGTAGTAGAGGCTGATCCACACTGTATAAAAGAATGAAGGCAAAATCTCATTTTTCAAGCAAGGCAGTGCAATGCTCTCTCTGCAGCCAGGACCATTCCGGCAGCAGCAGCCGTCTCCTATCCACCCTCTGCCCCAGGGAGGTTTTCCCTGTAAAGGGACAAGTGCTTTGGAACATCTCTACACTCAAAAGAATATTCTTCTAGAAAAAAAAAAGTATAGTTTTACAAGGATTTTTGAAGGAATTGATACTGAGCTCAGATTATTTAAAGCTTGAAAGATTATGTGGCTTCTTGAAGTAATTTCACATATTAAGACCACTTATCTACTTATTACACATGGACTGAGTGACACAGATGAGGTATTTCTTTGACAAAACCAAGTTGCTCCTTGTGTTGTTAGGGTGACAGATGTAAGTACTTCAGGCATGCTGGTTTTAGACCGGTATCACTTCACTGCCTTTTACAGCTGAAAACACCAACAGCAAAACGTGTCATCTTGCTACTTTATTCTGGTGTGAGATGCAGAATAACATTGTGTTTCTGTCTGCATGTTCATAAAGTGTCTGACACATGGCTGGTGTTCCACAAGCAGCCAGTGGTTGTCTTGGCAGGGGGCTGTTAGAAACCTATCCTTGTAATCATTGGTGCCTTGTAGCACCTTCTTTACCAACTGGAAAGGCTCACATTTCAGTTGCATTGTCTGTAAAATTCTGGTTTTAGTAGTGGCCAATAAGCTACACTCACAGGCTTCATGGCAGAAAGAAAAATCACCTGGAAACATGCATCTACTCTTACAGTCTGTGGGAAGAGTATCTTCCTTAAAATGGTCCAGGCTGCCTTTCCCAGAATGTAGATCATAAAGCAGATCATTGTTGTAGACACAAGTCCGGCTATGGGAAGGGAGGGTCAGTGAAATACCTGCTAGTATGGAATACATGCTAATATGAAATACATATTAACATGCAGTGATAAGAAACAGAATCTACTGAGCAGACAATAATTCAGAAAGGAATGTCAGAGAAACAAAACTTGTTTCCAAAGATTTGGACAAACTCCAACAATTAAGCAAAATTCTCACCTGAACCCCATTTAAGTTAACAATATCAGAACCACGCTGTAACCATCATCCTTAGCTATTAAGAAGTTACTGTTCATACGTTAATTTTTCTCCTTTTGAAGTACTTGTTTCAAACCCACTTTGAAGTCATACATTTCCAGGAACTACTTGGATCAATGCTTTGATTTACTTGATCCAGCTTATAGGGACATGCAAAAAGTGGTTTAGAAGCTTGTATGAGAACTGATGTCTTCCACACACCCACATTGTGTCCCACTCATTAGGGTGACACCCCCCCACACATGGTTTTTAAGTATGCCAGAAGGAGGAGAAGAATCTTGCACATGAAAACCTACCCCAGTTAATTAAGGACCTTCCCATGAAGAGCTTTGTTTCTGGATTCCAGACAAAACGACGGAATTCCTCCATCCTTTGGCTGCAGGTCTTCTTTTCATTTAAGGTTGCCATTTTCTCACAAAATTTCACAAAAATGTGTCCTCCTTGGAAAGTAAGAAATTCAGCTGGTGCCCAGACAGTCGCCCAAGAAAAAGGCTTTGGTTTTTATACCTTCTTCTCTGCTGAAGGTCACCAAGGTTGCTTCCTGTGCCAATGAAAGCCCCTGCTCACCACTATCAACCTGCTGCAGTTACAATTCTTTATAAAGGGTGTTGATAATGCTGGGAAAGGAAAATTAGTTCCTATCAAATGCCCTTCTCCTTTCTCTTGACTGCCTTAGCAGGTCAGCAGAGTTACGCATTTTGCCCAGTGCCGCAGGGTTTGCGATAGACTCTGTGTGATAGCTGTTATCAGAGCAGATAAAGAGAAGGAGAGCTTGTTTCTCTCTGGGTTTTCTTTTGTTTTTTTCCAATTAGCCTGCAATTAGTAGATATAGTTGTTCCACTACAATGTGTAGCCATTTGGTGGGACATAGGGTATTGCAGTGGGGATGGTTAGAAACAAGCAATTACTTGTTGAGTATGCAGCTACTTTTGGGAAGCTATTTGCGAGCAGATGGAAGACAAGAAGGTGGTTGGGATTTACTAAGGTAAGGGTGCACCACGTCCACCAGTCTGTGAAATGAGTGGTGGTGGGCAAGGGTGGGGGCTTTCCAATCCAACACCACCCAGTCCAACCTCAGCAGAGCTGATGGTGCAGCAGCCAGGTGGGGAGCTGTGCATTGGCTTCGGAGGGCCGGGGCCATGGATGGCAGCTGGGCAGCCAGGGCCACAGCACAGCACTTGACACGTGGACATCCAGCTGCAACCAGTATGGAGCGGTGTCCCTGAGGGGCCAGCACTGGTGCTGGGGCAGAGCTCAACCCAGGCAAGCTAGAATCATAGAATCACAGAATGGTTTGGATGGGAAGGGACCTTAAAGATTATACAGTTCCACTCTACCCCCCACCATGGTCAGAGACACCTTCCATTAGATCAGCTTGCTTAGAGCCCCATCCAATCTGGCCTTGAACACTTCCAGAGATGGGGCACCCACAACTTCTCTGGGCAACCTCTTCCAGTGTCTCACCACCCTTACAGTAAATAATTTCTTGCTAGCATCTGATCTAAACCTGCCCTTCTCCAGCTTAAGGCCATTACTCCTTATCCTATCACTACATGCCCTTGTAAAAAGTTCCTCTCCAGCTTTCCTGTAGACCTTCTTTAGGTACTGGAAGACCACTGTAAGGTCTCTCCAGAGCCTTCTCTTCAACTCTCTCAGCTTGACTTCATAGAAGAAAAGCAGGAGACATTTTTCTCCATGATGGTGGTCTCCCTGATGGTAGGAACAGGATCCCCAAGAAGCCATGCAGCCTTTGACACTAAACCCCCAGCTGGATGTAACCCTGCCCAGCCTGCTCTGCCCTTGGGGCTGGTCCTCCTTGGGTGGGGATTGGACTAGGTGCCCACCAAAGGTTCCTTCCCACACAGACCATCCTATGTGTCTATGATCCTAATTTATTTTTAATTAGCAGGATGCAAAATAGAAGAGGACAACGGACACTGAAAATCTGTGATAGTGGTCTTATATGGCAACACTTTACATTTCTGTATTTGTCACTTCCAGGTTTGTTGCCAGAATTCACGGAACAAGTGTACACGGTGCCATCTTCAGTCTCATGGGAATGACCTGATGCTGGAGATCCTACAGCCCTGGCCAGGAATGATGGAGAAGCCCTGCAACAGCCCCGAGCGGCTCTGCTCCTCTCCCTGAGAGCTCCTGTATTGCACCAGCTCGGCACAGCAGCCCTGGCAAACCCCTGCTGGCTGCTCTGCATCAGGCCCAGGGAACCCCAGCGATCACACGTAACCACCACAAAACCCATGCAGGCATCGTCCTCCTTTCCTTGCAGAGCTCCCAGCAGACCATGGAGAAGGATTGGCTTTCCACCCACAGTTTGTGGCCCCTGAGGTCTCTTCCCACCGCCTTGGGAGAAGTGCCCACGAGCATCCATTCTCTGCTCAGGGATGAACTCAGCTGAAAAGTGCTTAGAAAAAGCTAAACCTCCCATGTTTGCAAGGCACCACATGAGAGTACAACATTTTAGTAATGTCCTATGAGCAACACAGCTGCCAACTGGTGAGTGATGACTTTGCTATTTCTTTATTTTCTCCAGTTCTAATTGAGAATACAAAAATTAAATATTTTATTCCAGGCTGCTTCATCCAAATTAGATGATTTTTTTTCCCGGTTTGATGTTTCATCAGGACAAATTGCCTGCTGTTGGTTAGGTTTGATTCATACACACCTGCCTGCTCTGTGAGACTCTGCAGGTGTAGTAATTCCCCCTGTGTCTGTGTTCCTCCACTCAGTCCCTGGGAGCGGGGATGTGCCAGAGCTCCCACAACACAACAGTGGGACTGCACATGGGGATGGGGGTTTCCTCAGCAAACACTGCATTGCCCAGGCAGGGACCCCATCCTGTCTCCCTGCTCAGGCAGAAGAGGTGCTCAGCTTAAACCTCCAGGTGATGTGACAGCAGAGGCTATGCCAGCCTGACACTGAACTGGCCTGAAATGAAATGTTTTTAAATTTCTTAAGTTTTTTATTCTTTGGATATTCTGACATTTCAACCTTTCCTTCTGTCAGGTCTGGTTAAAGGCTGCAAACTGCCTCCCAGTCTCCCTGTTGTTGCTGACATGGGAGCCATGCTCCTCTTTCTGCCTTCCTTCACCCTCTCCTTATTGTCGCCTTGCTCTTCTTGCCACAGCAGGTGGGTTCATTCCTTCTGGGAGATGAGCCTGTCGGGGTGGCTGTGCACGTGTCCCATTGCTTGTGCACATGCAGGCAGGTGACAACCATTGCAAATACCATTTGCAACCACAGCTCTTCTTCTGTTCCCACAGGGATTCACAGAATCAGGAGACTCTGATGCAAACTTTGCATGAATTTAATATTGTTTTGCAGCATTCTTCTGTAAAGCATCACTATCTTTGTAAAGCTGCTCTTACTGTTTATGTTATAGCTGAGGGCAAGACTTGAAACTATTCTCAGGCAAGAGGTGCACCAGTGGAAGAATTAAATAGCTTGCCTTAAAAAAATGCCAATGAACAACAGTGTATATAATTCACATAATAAAGGTAGAATTCAGGGCTCTAGGAGCACAGCCACTGCTGAAGAAAAGTGGCCATAAGCCCCATCACCCACATGGCTCAGCCCCCTCCTTGAGCATGCAGTGGGTCCCCACTCTTTCATGTCACAAAAAAGCCCCCATGGGCTGCCCTCCCCAATTCCAAGACCTTGATCTGGGAAAGCATGCAAGAATATTGATTATGTTTTCGGTGAGACCGAAGTGGCAGCATGAGGGCCCCGTCGGGAGCACTGGTCCGCGTGCTGCATGCCGTGTGTATGGGCAGGCCAGGCACAGCCGTGTTGCCTTCATGGACTTGTCCCTCCTCTGCTTGGTAGCAGTAGAGACCATGAAGAGAGAAGCGCCGTGAAGAGCAGCACCTTCTTATGTGGATGAGTTCTGAGTGTAGAAATTTCCCACTGGGAACCTGGGGATTTTCCAGCACCTTGCAAACAAGCTGACTGGGGACTTGGTGTTTCTGCTGAACCACTGAATGCTTGACATGGCTGAGCCACGGTTAGCACCCATGTGCAGCTGTGACAAATCTGGGATTTTCCAGCAAAGTTTGTGCATGTGAGTGAAAGTGAGCACTGCCTGTCTGAAGAGGTTTATCGAGGTAGGATGGAGCAAAGGCTGCCCTATAGGCTCTGTTGAAGGGCTCCTCTGTAATTTGTCACAACTCATTACTGACCAGTAGACAACTCATCATGGCCCCACAGGAAGGCTGCTGGTCTAAGCTCCCTCTTGCTTGTAGTCCATCAGGATTCATCCAGTGCCTGCTTCCCTCCCCTGCCCATGCAGGGGCTGCCCATCAGTGTCCATCTCTGCCACAATACCCTGGCCTTATGGCCATTGCAGTCAGCCCTGGTCCCTTGACCCAGAGCCTTTCGTTGTGTTTAATGTACTGAGCTGCTCTAAGAGGGATTAATGTTTGCTTTTCTTGGCTGGTTTTTAATGCCTACATCACTGACCTTGGGCTGGCCAGCGAAGGGAAGGACAGCAGAGAGGGAAGGTTGTGTAGGAGGGAGGGAAGGTTGTGCAGGAGCCCGAGGTGGCACAAGGCTGGAGGTGAGACCATGGCCCTGCGTCCCCTTCTGCACAGCCCAGGCACGGTGGTGGGCAGGCCTAGGCAGGAGCCACTGCTTTCCTCTCTTGCTGACCTAGACACCAGCAAGACAAAGCCTGGGTTCAGGGTTCAGGGACACCAAGATGCTCCAAAAAAACCAATGGATAATGTGTTTGCAAGAAGTACACGCCTGTGACCAGAGGTAGATTATATATATATATATATATATTTACAAATAGGGGGGGCTGAAGCCCCTTCCTCTTTCCATGGCTTGCACAATTAGCAACTTGGATAATAAGCTTGCAGGCCACTTTTGGAGCACTGGGCCTAAAAGGTTAGATCCAGATGGAGATGTTATCCCTCGGAGATGTTGCCCTGAGCAGACCTGTGTGCCAGCACACCTTGGCGCACCAAGCTTGACTTTATGCCAGGTTCCTTACATGCCATACCAGCTTGAGCCGCTCTAAGTTCACCTGGCACTGACTGGGAACTCGGTGTCAATGTTAATAAAACATTCACTTTGTTTACTTGTGATAAGGGCACCAATTCCTCCCTCTTGTGGAGGCTGTGCAGGAGGTGGTGGTGGGCAATACCAGGAGGGACAGGTCGCTGCCTGCAGCCTTGCTGGAGCTCTGCCAGCACCATGACAGAGGTCAGCCTGCTGGTTTCAGGTGGTTCCATGATGCTGCCTCTCCAAGCATCACGATTTCAGCCTGTTTCCATGAAGGAGGTGTTCATCCTGTGCTCCTTGGTGATTGCCCAGTGTGCAGCACAGACAACACTGGCCGGGAGAACCCATCCTGGTGTAGCAAGATGTGGAGGAGGGTCCTGTGGGCTTCCTGGGGGCTGCTGATGGGGTTGTACGTTAGGGCTGGCGTTGCAAGTTCATCTCCTGTGATGAAACAGGTTTATGCCTTTGCCTTTGGCCCATGGCTATCTTCTCCATTAAAATTCAGCATGTGATCAGACATGCCAGGCTTGCTCTGCTTTTCTCATGGAGAGGGCAAAAAATTTTCTGAAAATTTTCTGAAATGTAAAATTTAGAATGTTAGAGAATCCTAGTCCCTCAGATGGTGTAGTATGGTGAAAGGATATTCTTTGTGTCCAGCTTTCTATATAGTTTCAGAGTTTGGGGTGTGAATTTTCTTTTTTTTTAATCATGCTGTTTTTCCTTTGCTGCACTGTGTTTCACTAACAATCCCTCTCATTTACCTCTCTCCCGTATTTTGCAGTTTGACAAAAGAAAACACGTTGGCATTTTGCAAGTTTGGGGAGCACAGTTATTCCGTGTTTGAAATAAAGACATCTGATCTGCAGCCTGGGCAATTCAGGGAAACTAAACAGTGAAAACATCTTGGAGTTGAACTGAACTGAACTGAACTTGAACTGAACTGAACTGATGTTGCCACTGTTTTCAGCCTCAGGGAAAGCGATAAGAGCAAGGGAGGGTGCTGGCAAAAGCACAGTGCTGGGTTTATGATAGCACAGCGTGATCAGGGCTGTGGAAAAGGCAAAGCAACCTCTCTTCAGCGCTTGGCTGGTTCCGCTTTTCTGTCCTGCTCTTGTTTGTCCAAGGGTTACTGACCCTGCCACGAGCCTAGCCAGATCCCTCTACCTCCCCTCTACCTCCTGAGAATCCAAAGGAAATTACTGCTATGAAGAACTGTGAAACTGAATGCAAAAATAAACCTAGCAAAGCCCGGTGGTGCTTCTTTCAGACATGGTTGAGTGCCAGAGCCTGCTGTTTTGGGGGCAACATGCTACTGCTTGTGGTGTCTTTCAGATAATGGCAAGTAACAGGGTCCTTATATCCCATGTAAACATCCCATGAAACATCTCCAGCAGTTCTGACTTCATCACCTTCCACTGAAGGGGCATCTCCATCTGCACAGCCTATCGCAAGCCATATTCTCATGTGCTGTTGCAAGAAAATAAGCCACATACCCAGATGAATGCCCACCTGCAAAGCTGCACCCTGGCTCTCTTTACACTCAAAATCTTGTTCATGGACAAAAGGGATGCTCATCAACTAAAGCCAAGAATGTATTGGTAACATAACTGAAATCTTAAGGTCTAATTATTATTACTCCAAATCTAGCTTGTTACAGGAGAGAATAACACAGTAAAAACTACACACACTTTTTAGCCTCTGCCCTTTTTCTTGATGTTGCATTCTTCCATCTCCTGCTTCTTGGGGTCCTAAGGTTGGTGGTGTCTCACTGGAGGGGCATTTTGAGTGGCAGGGCCAGCCAGAGGCATCCCTCAGTTGGAGGGAGATTCCATCTTATCTGAATCACCTTGGGCTCAGCCTTCAAACCTGTCCAGGTATGCCAGGCTGGGCTTCTCACAGCCTGACCTCACCATGGCTGTTGTGGCACTGTCATTTTGTGAGATATTGCTTAGCCAAGCTATTAATAATATAATAATTCTTCAGTCTTACTTTATAAGCCAGTTCTCTTGCACTCTGTTACTGCCATTTTCTTTGGAACTCCTCCCAGCTTGTCAGTGTTTTGGGGGTAATAAGGTGTCCAAAATTGAATGCTGTTCAAGATGTGGCCTCAACCAACCACAAATCCTCTAAAATCCATGGCAATGTGCCCACTGGCTTAAGTTTACTTTGGGATCTGGCCTAAAGAGAAGAATACTGCTTTGTCAGCTTGGTAACGTGGTGTCTCAGCATGAGCCACTCAAAATTACATAGGGATTTTTTTTTTAACACGGCTCTATTGAGTTGCAAATTCACATGTATTTATTATTCAGCAAATACTCCAAACAGCTTTGAGTGCTACTTCTTGTAGTTCTCCTCCCATCAGATTTTAGCCATTCACATATTTGCTTTGTGTCTTTTACTTCGCCACACTGAAATCCCTGTTATTTTCTGCCCAAGTTTCTAATCCTGCCAGATCTCCCTGTGCTCTTGCTCCATTTCTATTGTCAAAGCCCACTGTAGACAGGCTGACCATCGCTCTTGCCTCGGAGGCAGACATGTGTCCACTCTCACATCAGTTTTTAACCAAGATGAAGAACTAGTAACGCAGAGTCTTTGTCTTAATTTAAATGCATCTTGCTTAGTTTAGATGTTTGGACTGAATCTGGTTCTTTTTCAAACAGACCTCACTTTTAAAGGACACCCAACTCAAATCCTGTGCCTAATTTTCAGAAATGAACACTTCACCCAGCAGCTTCAAAGCATGCCTTCCCAAGACTCCACAAGTATATCCTCCCGGTGTACAGGAAAGCATATCCATGTACAGACAACTGTTGAAAATCCTTTTTGGGAACAGGTTTTCAAATGCTTGTCAACTCACCTAACGGCTATTTCACTTAGATCACATTATCAAAGTTTGCTTGGAATTTAAAACCTTACCAAACCAAGATATGCCAAGTTTAGCACCCATCCTCCTAAGCAAAGTGGGAAACGAGTCTGCTCTAGCATTTTCAGCATGATTTCAATCATCCTGTTCACTTGTAGGTACTTAAAAACTGATGGTGTAATCTCTTTTCTAGCCTCTTCATTTGTGCTGGAATGGGACTGATTTTTTCCTCAGGTCCTTCCTTTCTCTTCAGTTTTAAATAGAAGTGGTGTATTTATCTGTCTTTGCACACCTGGAAAGCAGGTTGGTCTTCAGCAAGATTTTCAGGGATTTCTTTGGCCCATTGCTGGATTCCTCTGTTCTTGGCCAGCTGGAAAGCACTTGTTTATCTACATGTCCTTTATCCTGAACACACTTTTATTCTGACTTGCACCCAATCTGGTCTTTGCCTGATACTGGGCTACTGCTGTCTGCCATTTGCAGCATGAATTTCCCCCTGGGTAATGGATGAAGTAAGAATCTCCCCTTCCCTCCCAGCCAAAACAGACAAAGGATGTAACCTGGTGTCAGCCAGACTGGACACTCCCTGACCATGGCGGGGCCCTGCCGACTCTGGTGACGAGATGACTGCTTTCTTTGTCACATTTTCAGGACCCAGGACCCAGCAGGCACCGAAAGCTCCTGCCCTGCCCAACACCATAGGAAGCCCAACTAAGGTAAGAAAGCCTGGAACCATCAGGGTTTGCCTGCACACAGTAGGTTTGGAAAGCCTTTGGCTGTGCTGGTTTGGACCTCAACTCCATGTCAGACTGTGCATGGAAAGGTCAGCTCCAACCAGGTGAGAAATCAATACCGAGTGGAAAATGTCGTCTTAAGGTGTGGGTGTTAAAATGCCACTAGGAAAATCTGCTTTTACAGATGTCCCTCTTCCTCACTGAAAATTTCCCTCAAATATGCATGGTTGATTCCTCCTTTGATGTCAGTCTGATTAATACCATATTTGCTAAGAGCTAAATCCCCATAGGCCTTATTTCCCCTACTGATAAAAATCAAATATATCTATAAATCAATATTTTTAAAAAAATTATATAACTATATAAATGGTCTTTTTTTTTCCAGGCTGATACCAGGAAGCAATGTAGTACAATCACAGTGACTATTCAGCTGTTAATCAGCTCACTTTAGCATGCAGACATCCTTTTACACTCCCTGTCCCTCTGGAGCTGCTCAGCTGTCCTCCTGGCCTTGTTACAACAGACCAATGCTCTTTTTATTGATGTAGCTCCTGTCACTGCATAAAGAGATACTTACTTGGTTGTGTCAAAAAAAAGTATTCTGAGCCATCAAAAAGCATGATGAAATGATGCTATGCTACAAAGGACACCAAATTCATGGTTTTTTCTCACAGACTCAACTCTCACCGCCTCTCACTAGCGCAGGGGTGATGGTGGGGCTGTGTCACGCTGTCCTGCACCCAAACACGCAGCAGCAGCAGCAGCTGCTGGCAAGGGCAGCCACAGCAGCATCCCTCCAGGCTGCCCACGAGGATGCAGTGCAGGGGGGTCAGCCCCCAGGGTCCTCTGCGGTGAACTGCACATCATTGCACAGCTCTAGAAACCACGGCCTGTCTCACTTTGCACATCCCCTGAACTGTGTGTGCTAAGGGGCATTGCAAAGCAATGATTCAGGAATGCCTAAACGGTTCAGGAAATGGCAAAAATAATGCATTTAGTCCTCATGCAAGGCACAAATACTTCTCTTGTTCCAGTAAATGTTGGTAAGTGGGAAAAGACAATGAGACTTTTCCTGATAGTGACTGTAAGTGCTAAGGAGGGATTCTCAAGAGGCGAGAGACATTTGAGGGCAAGATCCACGCACAAGCTGGTTTTAGTATCAAATTAACTCTGTGTACCTACTTGTAGAGCCATTAAACCACCAGTCTAAACTACACTGTCTTCTGAGAAAATCTTACATTTAGCAACCTGGCATTAAAAAGGTACATGGCCAGAGATTAAACAGCTCTACTTTTGTCTATTTGGCTACAAGACTTAAAAAACTGAGTCTTCAGAGAGACAAGGTGAACAGTTTTAATGGAGATACTATCAATACAAATGTTGTCTGAATCCACATTTCAAAGGAAGATCAGACTGAGAAAAATTACCATAAAGCTGAGCGTTTCACTAAAACAGGTTAGGAGCATTTATGGCACATTTATGTTTAGCTGTCATCCTGCTGAGATGGGGACATTTCAGAATATGGCTATGCATCAAAATTTCAGTATCAGTATGTCTTTATATTGATCTGAGTGCCTGGGATCAGCACCCATAATGGATAATGAAGCTTGTGATCCCAAGGCACCCTCATTAAATACCTCTATTTGGAATTTACTTCTGCTATAAGCAGAACTTGTGGAGATACTTGTGAATGCCAGGCCTGGCTCTCAAAATATATTCCAGTTGTTATAAAGAACTTGTTCTGTTCCTGACCTACAGTACTGGCAAAAAGATGTATTTGTTGCATTTATCAGTTGCTGTGAATGTGTAGCTAGATTTATTCCTTCCTAGAACTGAGTATTAAGATTGGTGGATTTGGCAGGATCCATGGCAAAGATTGCTGACCACCTCACAAAACAATGAACCTGCTTCTGATCCAACATGTATAGCAATTCCAGAAAACCAAACTTGAACCTGAACCCCTCAACTGAAGAGAGAGAAAAGATTCAGCCTTCAATCTACCCCAATGACTTTGAGACTCATGACACAGAGTTCAATAAAAATCCCACTCCCATCCCCACTCACCCCCCACGCCCTCTGGGTAGCACTCTGCTTGCAGAGGGTGTTTGGTGAAGTGAGAGATGTCTGTATAATGACAGACCTCAGAAAACTGCTGCTATCAGGGAAAAACAACACAACAAAGAGAGATAGGAAGGAAAGTGAGAGATCACAGAATTGTTCATTGGCATCTTTTAAATAAAGGAGCTAAATTTAACTTTTGAAGTAGTTTATATAAACTTCAGATCAACCAGAGGCACACAAAGACGTGGCCCATACCAGGGTCACACAGCACCTTTCTGCAAGGCTGGTGTGCTCTGTGCTGACCCTCCCCTGCCAGACCCTCTCCATCCAGGCACTGTGGGTTGCTCTCCCACCTCTGGCGATGCCAGGCAGACACCGGCAGCACAGCATCACCCAAAGGAGAGAAGCCTGGAGCCCTCCTGCTGGGGTATCCTGCAAGTCAGGCATTCTCAGGCACCCACGGCTGCCCTTGCCCAAAGGGAGGATGTGTGTGTGCTCAGGGGAGTGGGCTGGGCCTGCGTTTCACAAATGTCACATAAATGATGTGCGTGCAAGCAGGGGTCACACCGTGTCAGCCATCTGCTTTTGGTCCCAGGGCAAAGCCCCCATTGTCCTCACAAACCTGTGGAGCTGACCTCTCTGATCAATGAAGCCTCCTAGTCCCAGTGCTCTGAGCACTCTTAGTGAGTAACAGCCCTGCCTCATGCACAGCTGCAGACATCCACTTACCCAGCACCCTAAGGCACTCTCAGAGTGGGGCCAGCACCCTGATGGCAGGCTAGCAGAGGGACGCACCGACACAGGGGCCATAAGAGTTGTCAAAAACGTGTTTGATAATTCTAGAAAGGATTTTTACAGCCCTGAAACACACATGTCCAGAAATAGATTTTATCTGGTATTTTTATTTTCCTCCCTGGCCAGATTTTCATAATGTCCTAAAATTCAATACTAATCTCCTTTCTTCAACTGTAACAATAAGAGCATCATTCAGTGCATCAGGACAACAGAGCTGAGCAGGCTGTTCCTTCCCATGGCTCCAGGACATCCTCTTAGGTGGGGGTGTATGGGGCAGAAGATCTGGTGATCTTTGATTTCTGTGCCCCCGTAAAGAGCTGCTTTTTCTTGACTCAGTAAAGTCACTGTAAGTGCCAATACTGCAAAATGCAGTTATTGATATATGAATCATTAGCAGGAGGCTCTGAGGATGGGTAACATGATATGGGTACTTTCAGTAAGAGGTCACAAGACCTGAGTGAGGCCAAGGTACCCTTGGGGGCACTTAGCACTGTGGTCTCTGTGATCACCTGCTGGGCTCCGAAGCTGGGCATGGAGTGCAGCTGGGTGGATGCAAAGGCTGTCAACTTCTTCTGGAAAGGATGGCTGGGGTTCTTGCTGGAGTCTGAAGCTCCCCAGTGTTTTGCTGCTCCCCTCCAGTCACGCCGAACAACTGCACCTGAGACTGTTTCCAAGCCCTCTTATGTCCCAGTGACCCAGTTTACCTTAATGCCCTTAATTACCACTTTTTCCTAGCCTTGGATCATTTCCATAGAGGTGTTTCTGCTGATAGACTGGGGGAGGCAGTATCTGGCCATTGCTCAGTAGATGGAGACAGTGTTCCTCTGACCTTTGGGGTAGCAACCTGGCCTGCAGCCCTGACTGGAACTTTAGGGATGGTACTGGGGGCTGCAGCTGCCCTGGGACTTTTGCTTTGACTCTTGACAGCATTTCCTCACATCACCATGTTCTTCAGGCAGTGCAGAGCCACAGCGGCACCTCCCCAGGGCCCCTCACAGCAAGAGGCACCCTGATTACAGTGATCATCTACACTTCATCTGCACAAAACATTGGAGAAATGTGGATTATTTCTGATTTCACCACATCCCATCACCAGAACACACACATCCTCAGGGACCCAGAGCTCTGGCACTGAGACCTGGATGAAGCTGATGAGCTTTGAGACAGAAAGGAAAGCTTTTGATGCACCTTGAGGATAGCAAAGAATGCAGTTTTGTTCCCTTATGAGGTGACTCATGCTTTCTCTTCCCTTCTCTTTCTGTTGCTCTGTTTCCTGCATTTCACCTTCTACTTCCTTGCCTCTCCCTGCTGCTTTTGCAGCTGCCCAGAGATCCTGCTGCTCATCCAGTTTTGTCTCCCACCACATGTCCCACTGCTCTTTGCTTGCCTCTAGCTCTGTCTTGTGCTGTTGCCTACGGGATGCTTCTGGTAGGGGCATTTGGCAGCTGTCTTCACGTCTAGGTTATACTAGAATTGCTGGTTTTAGGGATTTCCATCTCAGCCATATTAACAATTGGAGGGGCAATCAGAGCCCAGACCACAGGGCAAAGTGTCCAGTGGACAGTGTTCCCCATAAGCTGCCAGCCAAAATCCCTGCAAAGAGGATGTGCTTGTGCTCAGCAAGTGAGCAAATGCTTGCTGGTAATGCTTGTTCTGGAAAGTGTTTGCTGTCTACTAAGTGTCTGAAAAGTGCTTGCTAAAACTCTGTCTTATTTAGAAAGTAATATAATTTTTGTAAGTGTCCAGAGTGTTCCTACTTGAATATCTATTTACATCTCCAACAGTGCACTGCAGGACTCACTAACAGACACCAACACTCATCCAGAGCTCCCAGACATACTGGACTAAACCAGGGTAGCTGTGAGTATAAATATACACACATTGCTGATTCCTATGTGATGCCATTCCACTGAAATGCCAAAAGTCTAGTTGTTTGGATCCTATCTTGATGGGAGGGGGATTACCGATTTAGGCTGAGAGCACTTCTCTATTTATGTTCATGAGGAATGAATGCGTATGTGCCTGGTCCTTCCTAAACATTTCTGCAAATACTTTTGTAAATCGATGTCATTGCAGGCAGACAGACAAGAGGATCAATATTCACTATCACTCCGTATCCTAAACAGCATTGATCCCCCTCATACCTGCACAACAGGGAGTGAAAGCTGAGCATATGTGGTAGCTGTTAGAAGATGCCTTCCAAGCTATATATTTTGAGGATGCACATGTACAATTGCACTGATCTGAAGGATTAAGGGATAATTTAGTGAATAAACACCTTCCTCCTAGGCAGTGAGAATGGATGAGAGAGCAGGTTGTAATCTACTGTCACATGTGTTATCTGGTACGGCATTTCCAGAACAGCAGCATCAGTGCAAAGGTTCAGTGCTAAGAACAGCAGATGGAGAAACCTCTTGGGTCATTTTTTCAACATGGGAGTAAGATCTGCTGTGGGAGGGCCTGTCAGCAAAATCAGACCTGCTTCTGGGGGTGAGGACCTGCCCATACAGGGGTCCTCAGCACAGAGCAGGGAACAGAAACACAGAGCTTTTTGGTACTCATGTGTCTGACCCTTAATTATTGGTCTCCTCACAGAAAAGGCATGATTAATAGAAAAAAAATAATCTCTATTCTAATTAAAAATTGTAAAGTCCTTTTTCCATTGAAGCTGCTTTTACTGCTAACTAGGGGACTTTACTGTCTTAAAGCTAAGGAAATTAAATTTCTCTTGAGTTAGATGTGAAGTACTGAGTATCATGTGCTTAGGCCCTCCTTGGGAACTTTATCCACAGGTTTTCCATTCACTTGTAAATAGCTTCTGAAACTGTAAGTTATGAGATCACTGTAGCAAAGACTGCGTAAAGTTTCTTGGCGTGTGTTGTATAACAAGGAGTACGGGCAACCAAGATGGCTTTCTCTAGCCCCTGGCAGCAGTGTGAAGCAGTGGAAAGGGCAAGGAAGTCCTTCAGGGACACTGCTTAAAGTACAGCCTCTCAGCAAACAGCTTTGACAGCATCCCTACATTTTGACTCTCAGGGCTGATCTTGCACAGACTTTCCAGTTGCCAAACCAAACCAAACCAAACCAAACCAAACCAAACCAGCTGTGGGGTTCCTGGCAGCCTCCATCCAGCTAACTGCCATCACGTCTGGGCATAATCTGTGGACTCAAATCACTCCAAGGGATAAGCAGACAGTGAGACCCTTCTACCATCTGAACCAGTGGTGATGACTCTCTTTTCAACTGGTCCGGGTGCTTTCTGAGCCCAGGTGACCTTGGAGCCTACAATTAAAAGGTCTCTGCAAAGGCAGCCCACAAATTTGCCGCATATTTTGTGCACAGGTATTTTTCTGCTCATTGAAGCTGCTGCCTGACAGACTCACTTGCTGCCCTGTGCTGCTTGGATTAGAAGAGGCAGCTGGCAACTGTTCCCTGCTGGATTTCTTACTGCCATTCGTGGTCTTATTGATCTCCCTCCAGCCACTCCCACTCATATTCTCTTCGAACAGGAGAGTCCTCCTGGATTTGTTGGTTTCTGGTGCAGAGGCCTTTCGGTGCCTTTGATTATCCTCACTAACGATGCACTGGTTCATGAGGAGCATCTTTACATCTATTCCAGTTCTGCTGTAGCTTTCTGGATGTGAGGAGAGGCACACAGTATCCAACTTAAGAAACACCTCCCCCTAAAATCAATGTGTCTGTTCACCGCCATATTATCCGTGCCTATCGGTCACTTACAGAGCAGAAAGCAGGACGCAGCCAGGAGGGGCAGACAGTTATTCAATCCCATTAAAGCCCAATAAATAAATGATAGATTGCCTAGTAGAGCAATCTGGGCTATCAGATGTCCTTTCATGAGGAGGGAGTGTAAAGCCTTCTCTCCTGCTGGGAGAAGGTCCCCCTGTAAGCAGCACTAACCTGCCTGGGGAGGTACCACCAGCCACCGTGTGTCACTTTGCTGGTTCTGATGGGAAACTTTGCCTCTCCCTTCCTATACCTACCGTCCACCATCATTTCTTTAAATAGGCTTCACAATTTTTTCAGGATGTTGATGAGATATTGTGACACAAATCAGCATATTTACTTTCTATTCAGAAAACCACTAATTATGCCACCACTTTTGCTCAACATGACTGTGCTGTAAGGAGTGTGTAGGGAAGAAAAGCCATCCTCTTCTGTTTAGTGGGATAAACTGAGAAGCACAATCCATGATAAGAGAGGAAGGAAATTTACTCACTTTTTACTAGATATCTCTTTTCTGTAAGTGCTTGGTTGTAAGACCTCAGCAATTGATTCTTGCATGGATCAGTGCCAGGGTTGCCTCCTGAACACTGTCTATTAAAGTGGTTCACAAAAGAACAAAACTGATTTTGTAGATAGAAGAAAACTGAGCTGGACCGAACTACTCCAGGACACCCACCTGTTTGTGAATCTATTGGAAAGCTGGACAGAAACTTCATCTATGTGCAGACTTGATGTTGTCTGTGTGAATGGTCCATCTGGGTTTTTGAAGCTAACATTCCTCAGAGAAGCTGCTCCATAATGAGCAGAGTCAGAAGAGGCTCTTTCCCATGTTTCTGTCCCCTGTATGACTTCTCTGGTGCTTCCCAATGTGGTTGATCTCTCCTTCTGAAGTGAATCCATTGACTCCCTCTCCCTTCATTTTACTCCCTCTCCCTTCATTGTCCACTTGACTCTTTCCACAGATGTGTTATCCTTGAGAAGCCCAGTGCTCTGCCAAGTGTGATTATGTTTGGCCACTGGGTTAAAATGTTATTACTGGGGATTGATAGCACAATCACATAAGTCCCAACTTCAGGGGAAACAAGGATAAAATCCCCCAGAGAGAACAAAAAGGAGAAAAATAACCTCTTTTAAGAAACCTCCATGTATTCATCGGTTAAAAGCAGAGCCTTCCCAGGCAACTTCCACTTAAATAAGTGGAAGAACATCCCTCCCTTGCAGACAGAGTTGTCACACAAGGCTGGACCTACAGATGTTGTGTGAACAGGTATGTTATCTACATACCAGCTTATAATAACCTGCAAAAGAAAAGGGCCTTACAATTATTCATAACTTAGAAACTCTTTAAAAAAATTTGTTTGGTGCCTCTGATGTTGATTTTGGAGTACAAAAGAATGGTAGGCTTCTCACTTAATGCAACCTCAATTTCAAAGGGATCAAATCCCTCCGAGGTTTCAGCAGGCAGATCAGCTGCATGGAGGAGTTTCATTTGCAGCTGCACACGCAAACCCCTGTGCTTTATTTACCTCACCCAACCCAAGCTCAGCAGTTCTTGACCCTGCATGTGTGTGCCTGTGCCTGTGTAGATGTTGATGTACCCTATAATCCTATATCAGAGATGTACTTCTGCCAAGTACTAGCTCATATCAGGGACATATCCTATGTCAGGCCTCCTCAGAATGTGTTTGTTTTCTCAGTTCAGTAAATGTGAGCCTGGAATCAGAGTCCGAAAGACCAGAATATTTCTGTAGGTGAGCTAAACTGCTTGGTGACTGACAATCTGGGAGGTAGGTATCTCTGTTTTCACCCAGCAAAAAGGACAGAAGATCTCAGATTCCTCCTGATACAGGATGAAAACTCACTTTTTCCATGCAACTGATTCTTGCTTTGTGGCTTTAGAGCCTCTTTCTTCAGTGATGCCCTTTAGAGCATATAATGTATTAAATTAAGCCTTTCTAAAGGAATGAGATATCAGCCCAGATAGTCTTAGAGCTCCTAACTGGCAACCCAAGAAACCCAGCATTATTTATAAATGAAAGCAAAGTAACTGATAGCAGCAATGCAGACTTGGTATTCAGTTTCTCTGTCTGAAATTTCTGGCATTGCTGTATTGAGCACTGCAACTCAGAGCTGGCTGCCACAGGATATTTATCGATCTAATAACCACTATTAATTATATCCTCATTGTGTATTTGCTATCTCTCTGGCTAGGGTACTTGCAGTACTTAGGGATTTGGGGTATTTTTGCCCCTCCAGAGAAGTCTTCCTCCAGTCAAGGTCTTTCTTGCTTGTTTCCCAACTTCCAGACTAGTTTCTTACATGGCAGGTGCTTGCTGGTGTTTCCCCTTCCATGATCTGTAATATGAATAGAGGGATTTATTATCTCTTTTATTTATTCCTTTACTCTGCTCCAGACTCCAGGTGATGGCTTAATCATCTTCCTGGCAAGAAGAGCTGGTTGTCTCCTAGGATTTTAAAAACTAAATATATTTACTTCAATTACTTTGAGGCTATTCCCGTCTGGCTGCGTGAAGCGTTGATGTGAGGGGTTTTAGAAGAAAATGACTGAAATATGAAGCATTTCTTAAGAGTGCATTTCATAACCTGTGGCATGAACCGTTTACACCATGCCAGAGCCTCTGGACCACGATGCAAAATCATTGCTTCAGCTGACATGTGTGGGCTGGCAGCCACCACTACACTTTGTATTTGCCCTGTGGAAGACAGGCAGGGCAAGGATTCCCATTTGTAGCTCACAGTACCTTCGCTGTTGGGCCTGCCCAGCTATTTGAAGATTGCCACCTTATGCAGGTCGTGCTGGTTCAGGAACCTCATTCCCAGTGCCTGTAGGAACTGCTTCTGCTCTTGGCCAGTGCCAGATTGCAACAAAGTCAGAGCTTCAGGAAAGAGGTGAACAGCACTAAGACAAGAGGAGCCACCAAAATCCCCAAAACAATCTGCTGTACCCGAAGACAATAGGAAATAATTCATGGCCTTGAGGCAGGACAGTTGCAATTATAGAGAGCCAATGCAGAAGACGAAAAGCAGATAAGGGAAGAAAGGGAGCATGATCAGAAGCAGTGGTTAATAATCAGATAGAAGGTACAATTAGGAGTGACTGTTCTGTGATGCCAAGTGGAGGAGGGGAGATAATCCAATTCCAGTAGCACTGCCAGAGCACCACAACACTCTGCCTTCCATTTATTTAGGCAGCAGGAAAGCACTACCAAATGCACATCATCATTATAGAAAGAAGCCTTTCTTTCTCTCTTGTTCACTATGCAATTAATTGAAAAGTTATCTTTATTTGAAAAGTCACCATAAGGGTGGATCAATTTATGTCTTGCTGAAAGCACAGTTGCTATTTGAGGAGTTAAAATGCCAGAGCATTTATTACCTGTCTCCCTTCTGCCTCTTCCTAAAACATTCCTCTAGCATTCTCCTTGGTCTGACAAGGTCTTGCCATGGCCTCTGGTCCCATACGACAGTTGGTCCCTCCTGGCGTGTCCCTTGTGCCTGCCCCCACACATGTACAGCCTAAACATCTCAGAGGGTGTCCAGCCACCTGTGTGATGTGCTTTGATCTGAAGTCCAGGTGTGCCCCTTTGGCCAGGGCTCAAAAGCTGTTAGTGAAACACCTCCCAAAAAACACTCGCAGGCAGCATGACTGCTTCAGGTACATTTCCAAAGGAGAAAATCAGAATTTAAACCTCTTGAGTAAGCAGCACATGGCCAACCTCCAGCCCAGTTAAAATATTCATGTCCCATTTCCTTTCTTTTCATTTGTTTCTCCTCGGGTTTAGGCTTTCTAAAGCAGACTCTGGTCTTTCTTTTACCCTCAAATGAGAAACCAGTACATGTTGGGTGCTGCATGAACAGCACATAAACAGCAGACTAACTCTATGTGAAAAGACGTTTCCACAAACAGCTGTCATATATAAATAGATAAAGAGGTAATATTAAGATTAAAGGCCTGGCCCCTTTGCTTGGTACAGGAAATGTAGTATGCTGTGTAGCAGGACATTTTTAATAGAATAAGAAAAATGTATCTTATAAATCAACAAGCAGCTTCTGGTCAAAACCCAAAAATCTAAGTGAGAAGTAAAAAATGTAACAGAGTGCTCTAGGAAGGAAATTTTTCATGCTAAATGCTTCCTGTTTATTTATGTGCACTATAGTTGAAAGGGCAAAAAAAATGGAAGGCATTGATGTCCAAAGCAGAGCTGAACACCAACATGCATGCCCATGAAGAGTTTGCTGATAATTAAAAGGCTCTGAAGGCTGGGTTAGATTAAGCTTTGCTGTTAACAGGTGATCATAATCTTCCAGACTGATGAAGACAGTTTTATTCCAATGTATGAAAGCCTTCTAGGTTTATGAGGATTCTGTAGTAATTAAAAGTATTCAATGTTTATGTTCAGAATGAACAACTTAAATAAATCAGAATGTTGTGTATTTGCATTTGATTCTTTCAAAAGTTGTTTGCGTTATAGCAGGAATCTCAGTTTCATCTCTTGATTTATTCCAATTGTTCATACTGCTTAATATAATTTTTCAAATTAAATGTTGTGGGGTTTTTTCCCAGAGAGGTGGGAAGTGGTCTTGTGTTTATCTTAAATAACAACCACACACAAGGTGTGTGGCAAGGCAAGGCAGAAATCTGCTACATATATATAAAATTTAAACTCAAGGCCATTCACCATTCTTGGTCACCCTCCTCTGGACACAGTCTAATATTTCTCCTCTCATGTACCACAAATGAATGAAAATGGGACTGAGTTTTTGCCCAGAGATGCTTGTGCCAGAGACATGTTCCAAAGGCATTCGGGAGAGAGAATCTCTGGTATTTCTGTATCCCAAGTGCAACTGAGCACCTGGATGAATGGTGTGCCCAGTGTTAATGGTGAGTACAAACCATTGTCCTGTGATACTCAGATATCTGCTGCTAACAAGGTAACCTTGTATAAGATTTGAGTAAATAATTGCCCGCAGCTGGCACAGAGGTTTTCCTATATGTTGATATTAAAGAACTTTCACATGAATGTCACAGTTTATGAGTGACTTCTGTTAGACTTCCAGCTTAGTTATCTCTGAGTGCATTCAGGAAACCTGTGCTCAGTTTGAACCCTGAACACCGTCAATACCTCCCTTGTTTTGTTCTGATCTGTATAAAGCTCTGGTTTCCAAAGCTTTAGGCTTACCTCATTTCACTTTGCTAACCTGAGGTGTGCCAAATTCTGACATCATGTGTAAAAACTTCAGTATAGAGAAAGGGCTAGAATCAAAATCTTGAATTATCCTAAGTGTACTGTCAGAGCAGAGAGCCCTTGGAACTGATGCCACTTCCCTCATGCATACCATCACACTTAGCAGGAATTTGGATGCAAAGGAAACGAAAAATAAAAGCAAACTTGGTTTAGGACATAAATGCCCTTGAGTAACTAAAAAGTGACTTTGAAAATGTGCATCTTCAACCTATGCTCAGGAAGCCCTCCAGGGACAAGAACCAAGTAGATCAGTAAACTTAGTTATTACTAAAGGAGTTATTCTGGGAGAAGAATGTCTTTACTAACCTAAATCAAAATTTAACACACAAATGAAGACCCTTTTGAAAGTTTTATGAAAAGACAAAGCAGTAAGAACCTGTTGCACTTGAAATAAGCTGCTGTATACTGGCAGCTATGATCATATCTACTGACTCATTTGGACCTTTGTGTAAGCATTATTTAAGTATAAAGACACATAGCATGTGAAGATCTGGCTATTCAAATGCAGAAAGTAGATATTTTTAACTAGCTTCAGTCCCCTTTCTGTCTTCTGCAGCCCAACAGATCCAGAGAACCACAAAACTGCACCCTTCCTCCAAAACCAGAGCTGTTTCTTGTGAATATTGATGCAATTCAGTTGAACTCTACGATCTTAGAGGTCTTTTTCAACCTAAATGATTCTATGATTCTAATTCAAGATTACTGCAAAGTTCCAGTTTCAAGATCTGCTGGTTTGTTCTTCTTCACAACTGCTAAATGTGTATCTTTCGTTACAGGTTAATAACTCCAGTGTGGGTGAGATTTTTGTTTGCATAGGTGCTCAAAAGATGGCCATTCCCTGTATAAACACATATATTGATGAGCAAACAATAGTATATGGGATATGTCCGATTGTTATTTGAGATTGTCTCAAAAGCTTTATTTTCCCGTGCAAGGTGCAGAGGCACAGGGGCAGAAGCAGGTATGTTTGTGCAATGCAGGCTGAAACCTTGGGTTTGGGAGCCATCAGGAGTCTCTCCAGCATGGCAAGGAAGTCCTGTGCCTCCTTGCAACCTGGCAGGCATAACACAAGGCTGAGGGTGTACAACACCACCAAGGGAGAATGCTGAGGGGAAATCCTTCATTCCTTCCTTTGGGGCTACCCCATGCTGTGACCATAGGAAAGCCATGAAGGTAGATGACTGATCACAGACAACAAAAAGAGAAAAACAACAAACAGGTCTAGTGAACGGCCTATTTCTCATATTAAATTGTACCCTTTGGACTAATTATGGTAACAAATATATGTGTAGAGCTTAGGATCAATTCACAAAGAAAAAGCCAAAGTAAAATCATAGTTTTACAATTAGGTGCAAAAAGAAATTGTATTGGCTCTGAGGCCAACTAAGGACTTATGGTGTGGCTCATGTTTTTATGAATCCAACCACACATCTTAATGGGACATGAGAGCATGCCTATATACCTATTTAAATAGAAATAGATATGCCTGTATAAGGGAGTTATGGCAGCGTGACACTTTTAGCTGCGTGCAATTACATTTCATTCACTAGGCGTTTTTAAAGCCTCATCTGCACCCTGTCCCACTAATCAGTATCCTCTGGGCCCAGTGTGCACACTATAAACCCGTGACACTTTCAAACTGCTGCTGCCACGTAGGATGAACAAGTGAAGCCCTCACTCTAGCATGAGCTCCCAGCAAATGTTCCCTTTCCAAAGATGAATTTTTGACTGACTCCCTCTCCACAGTGCTTTTCTGCCTGTCCTCCCACCCTTCCCCATCCCTGCCAGCGACTCAGGCAGCGATGCAGTGTAGTATCCTTTCCTTGAAATCACAACATGCAGCAGACTGAAGGCTTTGTGAAAATAGAAGTGGAGATTCCCGCTGTTACAGCTGATCTTCTGACAGATGGCACAGCTCCTACCACCAAGGTACTACTGCTCATGGAAAAGCAGTTATAAACAATGGTCAGAGAACTCAGAAACTTACCAGTAAGCTTCTCACTCTCTTTTGAGTCTGGTACCTCTGTAGTAAGGCAGTGAAATCTGTCAGTAGCATAGTTTAGGTATCTTTGCTAAGAAGTACTTCCAGCAGTTCTTCTACCAGCTGCTACATATCTTATACCCTTTAGATACTGCTCGGAGATGGCACACGTTCTGGATGACCTGCCTGGATGCCTCCAGGCCTTTACTGTATATCAGTAGCTCAGGCATTTGCCCAGTCATGATAATCAATGTTTATTTTGTCTTTGATTGCTTCTTTCTGTACAATTTGTGAAAATAAAAGCTTATAAGATTAGAGGACCCAACTCCACACTGAATAGTGTTCAAAGGGCATTCATATATATTAGACAACTTCTGAAGCCCTTTGGCCAATTTGATGTCAGAAGGATTTTTTCCTGGATTTGTGGGATCTGCCTTCTTCACAGTAGGACCACAGTCGAGTTGCTGGGGGGTGTCCATGGAAGTCAAAGGGATGAAATCTAGGGAAGGATGTTAAGCAGATGCCTACTAGCTTGCTGTATCAAGGATTTTAAATATCTATTTCAATGGCTTCATCGGTTACAAAAATCATTTAAAAATAACACTTTCAGATATGACCTGAAAAATATATATAGGAAATCAAAATGTTACAGAACTGTGTAGTAAGAGATATCCTCTGTTTTATCAACTCAAAGTTTCACAGAAGATGGGAAGATATACCAAAACATAGTCATAAAGATATGCTGCTGACATGGCATAACAGTTATTTATAAAAACTAGATAATATTCAGGTTGTTTTTGGAAAGGGAAAGGGATGTGAATATTAGCATAAATAAATATTCAATGTTGTATTCTTGTTGGAAGTGGCCAGCATCTTTTTCTAAACGTTCTTGCATTATTTGCATGACAGATCCACTGGGAAAAAAAGATATTTGAAGATGACTTATGAAAAAAATTACGTTGATTGTAGATTTGTTTACCTCATCAACCTAAACAAAATCTCAATTTGCAGACAAATGATTATGGTCTTGTAGATCGTCAGGAAAACAGGCCAGAAATCTGTGAATCATCTGTTGCTGTTGCATTTAGGCTGGAACCAAGCAGATGCAGAGGCTAAGGGTAGCAACCTGAAAAATTATGTCTTGATCAAAATCTGGGAAGGACCTTTAAGGGACCTTGGAAGCAAACCTGTAATGGCTCCTTACCACCTTAAGTTCACACTTGTTCAAATGAACAGTCACGTGAGTGGACAAAGTTAATGTAGTATCAGATGTAAACCATCATACATAGGCTGTGAGGCAAAAGGATGATCTCATTTATCATGGTCTCTCTTTGCAATTAACAGTCCATTTATCTCCAAATACAATTTCTTTTTTTCTTTAAAAATCTATGCAATCAAGCATGGTGCTGGGCTCCATTTGCACATTTACTTTTGCAGGTGTTTCAGTGCCTCCAGCCCACACGGGCTGATGGATTTCACCTCTCACTCTATTTTTTCCCCACCTGAATCTCAGTGACCTTTTTTTAAACTGGCACTGAAAAAGTACAACAGGCAGAGGTTTCCTGCTCTCATTCTAGTCCTCTTATCTATTTGCTTTAATATGTGCATAGGCAAGGAATATGTCTCTTGTTTTGCTACCCAATGCTGTTGTTTGTTTGCTGAGGAGGAATAGAGCAGCTAATTAAAAGGGGGCTCTCTTCAGTGGCTGCACTTGGAGAGACCACAACTCCTCCTGAGCCACTGCATTTTGTCACCTTTTCATCTGGTCTGTCACCCTCCAACTCCCCTGTACCACTGCCAACACTGGCAGGGCTTTCTTCCAGGGTAGCAGGAAGTTCTGCATGGAGAGCAAGCAAGATTGAAAGGCTTTGATTTTGTCCTACTCCTGCAGGGGCACCCTCTTCACCTCTGCACAAAATACATCTGGTGAGTTAAGGGTTCTGTCTGTGGGGGCCCACAGACAGGAAAGGGGACTTATTACTGGGCACGCAAGCCTGTAAATACCAGTCTGACACATCGTCTCTTTAATCCAGTCCCATCATTTATTTGTGGCTTAAATCTTTTCAGGTTAGAGAGGTTTCTCTTGGATTCTTGTGTGTGCTGTCCTGCACTGCAGAAAATACTGGTTTTGTGGTCTAACCACGCAAGGCACAGGTACTATGCTGCATAAGTGACAGCTCCGAGGTCAGGAGAAATGTCTATGACTGACACCCAAAGAAAACACGGACAGAAGAAACATAGAAGTGATAAGGGCTTCCTAGACTGAGTTTATTGCTATTATTAACATCAGAGTGTGATAATTTCCCAGAATACTTTGGACAGTGAAGTCGAAAGGAAATAGAGAAAGACATGTAATATGTAATATTCCCCTTAACCACTTCAAATATGAGGGCCTCACAGCTGAAAAAAAAGGGGGAGGAGGCAGGGAAGGAAAACACTGTTAAAAATCTCCAAATGAAGTTTTCTTCTATGCATTTTCTCTTTTGTGTGACACTTCAGGCTGCAGTAGCTCTGCATCTTTTGTCCTCTTCCTGGATGTCTAAACATCCATGGCAGCAAGCCATAGTCCATCTCCTGGACAGTTACTTTTAACTCTTTTTTCTCTATTGACAACTTAGTATTTCACAAAACAAAGTACATGGAAAACTCTAAACTGCCACTGAAACTATCTTGGCTCTGAGGGTAGAGAATGCATTTTAAAGCCTGTCACCTTTTTTTAATTTCAACCCTACATCTCCTCTTTATCTCCACAAGCAGCCCCTGTCACCATATGCACCATTAATTCCTGGTACTTTCAAATCAAGCAGAAGAAATAAACTAGGCTGTAGCCCTTCCTTTGTGCTGCCATAATGAACCAAGCAAGGCATTGGGAAGACAGAGTGCTGACATTTTAACTTTTAATTGAAGAATTTCTTTCCCACAGAGGTATCAACAGGGAATGGAGCAACTTCCTCCCTTTTAAAAGTAAAGGCCAAGTTCCTCAGCTGTGTTTGAACCAGCATGGGTTAAGCCACAAGTGGGATGGTGTAAAGGTGATCCTTTCCAGGCCTGAAGGCACAACTGAGCTAAATCAGAGGCCCCTGTAAGTTGCTGTTCTAGCTGAGCCACTTTGACACCCAGAACTCACCTGCTATTTGCATATTCTGCACAGTCTCCAGCCAACTGTGATTCACCCCCTTCACTGCCTTTTTCTGCCTGGTAGCCAGGAATCCTCATCTCCTCAGCATCACACAACCTCCTGCAGGAAGACCCAGCCTCCAAGTCAGGTTTTATGGCCTTCTTTCTGTTACACCTCCATAGCTTTATTAAATCCTAAACACAAGCTTTTAAGAATTGGCAAGCTCCTTCTCTCATGTGAAAGACATGCTGCAGTTGTGATCTTTTCAATGCATGTGAGTGCTGTGAAAATGCTGAAACACCGGACTACGGTAAGAGCCTTATTTCCCTCTAAATAGGTGGGTAGTTCTTAAGGACCCTTTGGCAGGGAGAGACTCACTCAACATTACTGGGATACTACTCCATGGCTGATAGATTTTCTTCTAGAAAGAGATTCAACAGCTGACCCACTTGTCTCTGCTCACCCTCTCCTTGTTCTGTCTTCTTCCTACCTGAGCCACACTAGCACATGCTGCAGACTTTGCTGTTTTCCTTACCAAGACATTTTTGATAGTGGAAACTGCAGAGCATGTCAGAATATGGCTGTAATTCCACATTTCACTGTACAGAGTTTATGAAGAGTACAGTGAGTTCTTTAAGCTAAAAGAGTACATCAGTAAAACAATTAGGAGATCAGTTTGACAAATGTTGCGGTACGTTACAGCTGTTGGGGGACTGTCAGTGTGGAACTTGGCTCTTGACTGTCCTCAATTTCCATTAAACTGTAAAACTGCCTGTCAAGGGAAAGGAGGAGAACTTTGTAACTGAGACTTTAAAACTCAACCGAGCAAAGAATATATGGAGGAAACAACCTTGCCTGGATGGGATGAGCAAGGTGCAAGGAGCTCTTTTCCCTCACTGAGACTGTATCATACATTGCCTCTGACTTTGTGTCACTAAAGCAGACACGAATGAAGGGCACCTGACTAAATTAGGCACCAGCTGGTATGAGGACATGTACAGGGTGTCTCACTTCTGGGCTTTAAATAACCTAATAATTTAAATGGAGAATATAATTCACTGTGCTATTAAAGGAATTTTTAAGATGCTTTGAGATGGGAAAAATAATTAATCAAACTTTATGTTAACTATTTAGAAGTGTAATTGAAATTATGCCTGTTATAAAAATTTCATTACTACAGCTGCATTCCAGATTGATTTATTCTTTTAGTGATGACATAGTTTTGAAATTTAAGAGGCATTTTCCAGAGGAGTTTCCTCACGCATTCAAAAAATTGATAATCTGTTCCTCTTTGGACTGGTATAAATATATCTCTGTATAGACATTTTTACCTATATACAAATTAATGTAACCTTTCACAATACAAACTAAATTTTGGGGGTTTTTTGTTCAGTCATGCTTCTCATGTGTTATTGTTGGTACCTTTCAAACATGTCTTTATTAATCATGTTGCAAAGCTACATACTGAACTTATATAAACTTAGGCACTATCAGTATAAGCATATTTCAAAAACAGGTACTTCTCTGAAAACCTCCTATTTTACTTCAATTTTCAGAGGTATGGTTAAGAGCTACACCACAAGAATGGTCTCCAGTACTTTATCCACTTGACTTCTCATTATCCAGCTTTATTAACAAATAAGTAACACAATGACTTTTGGTATCATGTATCAATAGTTTGCTTGTTTTGTTGGGTACTTTTGTAAGGGCAATGTACCTCTCCTCAGGTACATTCTCCTACGACTTTAAATATACCTGACATTTAACTTGACTTTTATCTTGCTCTTTTCAGTTTGCTTCTTGTTCCCTTTGGGCTATCCCGCTTCTTCACACAGCACACATGGAGCTCCTTATAACATGTTGTGAATGCTAAAAGTTTATAGAGTTCAAAAACTGACTGCATAAATTAATGGGTGAAAAGTCTACTGAAGGCAATTAAAGAATTTAAACCTGCTTTTGACAGACGTGTGCCGTGGATGAAAAGTGTCATTCATTTATTTCCAGTGCCTCTGAACAATGCTATAAATAGCTATACCTTCTCAAGTCCCTTTTAAAGATAACACACAGTCTTTTAAATCTTGTTCTAATAAAACACCACCACACCCTGGGAGCTAGCTGACACCAGGAAGCAAAATTTTTGAAGTAAATTGCCCAGTAATTGTCTTTTAATAGCCATATTTTAGTCAAATATTGAGTGGCCATTTATCTCAACCTCAAGGCTACTTGTGTTGTCAGAAAATTCAAGTCCAAGTTACACGTCAAAATGGTGAAAAAAACTGCCTCTCTGGCTTTGGAGACAACCAGTAATATAAATATAAAAGTAAGTTCTACCACACTTATGATGCATTGAACTAATTCACACATATTAATGAACACATCCCAGAACACACCTGTTTTGCAATCTCCACACTGGCATCATGAAAGAACTGTAAGCTATAGATCCCTTCTCAATTCCACTGAACTGGGGAGACTCCAAAATTACAGTAAAAGCTCTAATTGTTAATTTTTAAGTGTGTAAGCTCCATTTCAACACGCTTCTAACATGCCATTATGCTCCTGCTCCCACAGTCCTCAGTAAGAGCAATTGTGATAGCAGTAATAGAATTGTGCCTACCAGCTTTGTGATGGCCACACATTCATAAGCACATATACACTCTTTAAACCCAACAACACCAGCGACCTCCAGACTGGTCCCTGAGGTGCACCTCATATGGCCTGACATTATCCTGGCTTCTGATTTGCAATTCCCATACTGGATATTGACCCATACTTGCAGCTGGCTGCTCCATATTAAGTCTTTTTCTCTGAGGGACTCTATTAGTGTGTAGACATCCAGACAGATTTGCTTCACTGCACTGCATGCTTCACTGCATTTTGCCTCAGGAATCACTTACCTTATCAAACATCTTGGTAGTCTGACTTGATCTAGCTTTCATGAATCACAATGTAGCTGAACGCAATTCTCACCTCTAAGACTTTCCTGAGTCAAACTAACAGGACATGGAGATTGCTGTTCCTCTGACTTCTCTCTGCTTTTCTAGAAGACAGGTTTCCTATTCTCCAATATTCTCCAATAACAGTGCTTCGCCCCCAACTTCGCTGATTTATCAAAAGTGTTGCTCAGGACTTGAAGAGATAGCTACCAATTCTTTCAGCATTTGAGGTGCAATTTTCTGGGACCTGTCACAAGAGACAGCCTAACTTATGCTTCCACTTCACATCTGCAAATGCCATCCTTTACATTATCTCATTTACTTTAGGTTCTCTGCAAATACCCTCACATTATTTTTTTTCATTGAAAACTGAGGCAATACAATATTTGGATGAGCCTTCATCACATCCCTGACGTTTAGCCACCATATATCTTCCTCTTCGAAACACTTTTATTTATACAGTTGAAGAATTCTTTATTATCTGTTATCCTTTTCTTTGCAACATCTGGCTTAGCTAGATTTTTGTCCGTCCTTTCTCTCTGATCCTGCAGTTTCTAACCCTGCAAGCTGTACCTCTCCTGTTTCTAGTAGGTTCACTCACAGCCTCTTTCAGGGAGTTACTTATCCACTATCTCTACTGTTGTTATTGACCTATTCCAACCTCTTTTACGGGATGAAAGTGCTCTACAGGATTTTCCATTTTGGATTTAAAGTAAGTTCATGATACTTCCATGCTCAAATACTTGAGTTTTTAGGTCCATGCAGACTTGCCAATCTTTTTTCCACAGTTCTTTAATGTTTGCCCTCTGATGTCCAGGACTCTAGGACCATATCTATTCTTGGTTCTCCTGAAATTTGCAGTAAAATATGTGAGTCATTCATCGAAGGTTATTTCCTATAATCAAATTATTTTTAAAAGGATTTATAATATCCTTTTATTTTAATGGAAAGAATTATAGAACAGCTTCCCTTTAAGCTGTTGAGTCTGTTCAATGGCTGCTGGTAAATAAAAAGTTTATTGCCCATCACACCAAATAATATATGCTGCATATGGTCTTAACCACTACCACTTTCAAATAATTTTTTTATTTTGGCCATCACCTTTTCTGTCTTCTCAATCTATTACTTCATGAATTTATATTAAAAACTAGTAACTAATAGTACAAATACTATGTACATCCTAATTTTTTCTCCTTTCTTCACCCTCTTCATGTTAGAGGATACAAAAAGAAAAAAAAATCTTTGTGGTTGGCCTTAGCTACTGGGTTCCTTATCTTCATAGACTACAGGGGTAGTACCTGAGAAAGTTGTCTCTTTCCATCTAACCGTTTCCTGGGGAAATCAGCAAAGGCCGAAGACCTTAAATACATATACGTGCTGAAGAACTTAAATACATATACATGCATACATTTAGTTGGAGCAAAAGAAAAACAAGAAAGTTATGTAGAGTTGTGCTTGTTTCAAGTGGGAGAATACAACGTAAGCAAAGTGCTTGACAGCCTATCAAAAACATTTTCCACAAAAAAAATTTACTATGTTCTCTGCTACAGGGAAATCATTCAAGAAGAAGAGCAGGCAGAGAGCTTTTGGCAGTTTCTTCTCAGTTGTTGCTAGACTCTTTCAGACAGAAGTCACACAACCCTGCAGTCAGTAGCACTAGAAGCAACAACTAGCAGTTCCTGAAAAGGAGCACGACTAGAGTCAAGATCTGCAGAGGGAATAAAAACCGAGACAGTGAGGTTGAGAAATTGATAGACACCATGTAAGAAAAAGAAGAGCCCTGCAATATCTCTTGACTATTGAAATTTCCTGTCTTAGCCTACGATTGCCTTAACCTGTGTCTCTGAGATGCCTGCTTTTGCTAGTTAATTAGTATTTCTGGTTGCTGTGGCATTTTATTTCTGATTTATAGAAAGATATTTTAAGGGAAGAAGAAAGCTGAAAGTTTGATAATTCTGATCTTCACCAGGTGTCAAACTGGCCACGAACAAATCCAGAAGTGACGCCAAGGCTGGGACACGGGTAGAACATATAGCGAATTAAGCAGCCGATGGCTGCCCAAGTCAGGACCCAGTCCGTGATCCCCCCGAGGGCAGCAGGACCGGCACCGGGAGCTGGGCCGGTTCGCCGGCCGGGTCCCCCCGCGGCGGGGGCAGCGCCGCTCGCCCCGCCCCGGCCCCGCCGCGCCC
>WBMZ01006683.1:0-21365 GCA_013400975.1 Atrichornis clamosus
GGGAGGGGTCCCGGGGATGGAGCCGGAGGACGCGGCGATGGCCCCGAGGGAGCGCCCGTCCCGGCCGCGGGCACCCCGGGACGCGGGGGCTGGGCGGCGGCAGCGCGGGAGGTGCGGGGGCACCGGGGGTGCGGGGGGACGCGCGGGGACACACTGGCTCCAGGGATTCAGGCACTGGGGGCTGCAGCAGTCTGGGCGCAGAGGGGGCTGGCCCCGGGGATGCTGGTCCCAGGAGTGGGAGCACGCAGGGATGCAGGCACCCAGGGAAAGGGGACTGGCTCCGGGGACACAGGCTGTTAGGGATGCTGCAGTTAGGATGTGCAGGATGCTGGCTCCAGGGATGCAGGGAGCAGGGAGTACTGGCTCCAGGGACTCAGCTTCCCGGGGCTGCAGGGGTTGCTTGTCCCCGAAGAGAAGTGCATCTGGCATGCAGGGGACAGGAGCTCCCGGGCAGACAATGCCCAAGATGCAGCCAGGGAATGCCTCAGCGAGGATGTGAGGCTGTGCTGCGGCACCAGGCATGGGGGGAGGCTGTTCCCAGGTTGGAGTGTCCCTTTACAACTCCCAAGAGCTGCTGCAGAAACAGTTTTCTGTGAGCCTTCCTGTTTGCCTTTTTCCTCCCCAACCCATTTCCTGTTCTTCTAAGCCAGTGCTGTCAGTTCCGGGAGCCTCAGGGGATCCAGTGCTGCGGCCCTCCCTCCTCCATTCCCCTGGTGCCAGGTGAGCTGCTGGGCTGAGCTGCCCGCAGGCAGATCCCGGGTGCAGTCAGATCCCGGGTGCAGGCAGAGCCCTGGCAGTGCTGCCCCTGACCGTGCTGCCCTGCCCTGCCCTGTGGCAGTGCCACGTGGAGCTGCGTGGGACACGTGTCACTGCTCCTGGCACAAGCAAAGCCCTGCCTTGTTGTGCAGATTTTGCCATTCGCTGCCCACGCATCCTCCCCTGGCACAGCTCGAGCTGGGCTCTGGAAGTGTGTCCGGAGCTGTCCCGCATAGCCCCTCAGGTGTGTGTGTGCTTCCTCTGAGCAATCTCATTCCTGGCAGTCCCAAAATGCACCCTGTTTTCTGTTCTGCCACTTGTTTGCCTCCTGGCTGCTCCTGCTGCTTCCGTGTGCTCCCACCAGCACATTCCCCAGCCCGGTGTGCTGCTGCGGGGTCCCGGCAGCGTTGTGTGTTGCAGGGTGGAAGGAGGGAGTTCATTCCATCCTGCTCCTTCCCAGACCCCCCAGCCTCAGCCACAGCTCCTGCTCCCGGCAGACAGCGCATCCTTCTGTCGGCTCTCGCAGGCTCCGCGGCTCCGGGCTCTCCCCTCCTTTCTCCCCTCCCTCTGCCTGCTGCTCTCCACTTCCTCTGGACCAGCCCCTGGTCCCCAGCCCCACCACTCGTCTCTTCCCTGCAGGACAAACTGCCCCTGGCTTTGCTCTGGGGCTCCGAGAGAGCTGGTGAGGGACTTTGGATGAGGGCCTGGAGTGACAGGATGAGGAGGAATGGCTTTAAACTGAGAATAGGTTTAGATGGGATATTGAAAAGAACTTGTTCCCTATGAGGGTGGTGAGACCCTGGCACAGGTTGCCCAGAGAAGCTGTGGATGTTCCATCCCTGGAAGTGTCCAAGGCCAGGTTGGATAGAGCTTGGAGCAACCTGGGATAGTGAAAAGTGTCCCATGGCAGGGGGTGGAACTGGATGGGCTTTAAAGGTCCTTTCCAACCCAAAGCAGTGATTCCATGATTCTGTGATTCCTCAGCACGGGGGGGGCCCCTCCAGGAGCACTGTCCCAGCTCCAGACTAAACACTCCAGGAAATCCCAGCCCTGGCAGAACACAAGCAGAGTTTTGGCAGCAGCTGAGGGCACTGGCAGTGTCTGCCCCAGGAGGACATCTCGGGAAAATGGAGAAGGAACCACTGGAGCCAGGAGGCTGCCCACAGACTGGGCTCCTGCCAGGGTGTCGGTGGCAGAGCTGTGCCAAGCGCATCCCAGGGCTTCTCCCAGCCCTTTTGGACTGGGCAGGGATGCTGTGCCTGTCCTGGGCTGGGCAGAGATGCAGGGATGCTGTGCCTCACCTGGACAGGGATGCAGGGATGCTGTGCCTCACCTGGGCTGGGCAGGGATGCAGGGATGCTGTGCCTCACCTGGGCTGGGCAGGGATGCTGTGCCTCACCGAGATTGGACAGGGATGCAGAGGTGCTCTGCCTCACCACCCTGCGATGCAGCTCCAAAGGAGTCGAGGGGTCCTGCAGCTCCATCCCTGTCCTCGGGGGTCTCTCAGCCATGTGACTGCCATGGCGCAGCCACTCTGTGTCCCCCCCTGGCCCCAGGCAGGGGGAGGGAGGTTGTGGCCGAGGCTGCTGGGCCCAGACAAAGCTTCATCTGCAGCACAACGCCGTGAGGCCAGAGATTGGCTCTGGCTTTACGTCACCGAGGAGGAACGGCAGCATCAAGGGCTTTTTTTTTTTTCCTTCATTTTAATTCTCTTGCAATCTCTGTCCAAAAATAACCTGAGCTCCCTCCCCCAGGAATGCTCTGCATCAGAGCCTTGGCTCCCTCGCCCCCTGTGCATTAGCCTGGCAGCTGCTGAGCAAAGCCATTATCGATGTCACAGCACAACCTCGGTTAAAAGCACGTTTGGGGAGGGCAGGGCTGTTGCATTGTTTCGGGCGGGGAGGTGCAGGGACACATGGGAGGCCCCAGGTTTCCTTCCCCGGGCATTTCCCCGGGCGCTGGGTGGGCTGAGCATCCCCTCCCTCCCCGCTGCCAGGGACTCCTGGGACTCTGCTGGCCTCAGGGAATGCCGTTCCAGCTGGGGTGTCCCACTGGCGCTGCGCCTTGGCGAGGTGACAGTCACCATGCTGCCACCACGCTCTCAAGCGGGGTCGTGCTCAGGGTGTCCCGCAAGCTCCCGGGGCCCCCCCCGGAGGACCCTGCCCTGCCCACCCCTGATGCTGGGGGAAACCTCCTGGGGGCTTCTTTCTGACCCCCCGGAGCAGCTCAACCCGGAGAGGCTCCCAGGGAGCAGGGGAGGATTTTTCCCACCCAGCCCCGGATGTCCCCGAGCTGTGCCTGCCTGCTCCGTGCGGGATGCAGCCAGTGCAGAGCCGCGTGGGGGGCAGGCGAGGCAGCCCCCCCTTGTCCCCCAGTGCTCTCTCCGTGGTTTTGGGGAGCTGTCCTCTCCCACAGGAGCGGTGACAGCCCCGGGTTGTAGGGCAGCCGATGGGTGAGCAGGGTGGGTCCCCGAGCACCCCCTGCCCGCTGGGGTTGGGCTGCCGGGGCTCCCCCAAACGTTCTGCACATCCTCTCGCCGTGGCCACGGGTCTGCAGTGGAGCCCCACTCCGCGGGGACAGCACTCAGACACACACCCGCCCTGTGAGGCATCAGCGGGCTGGGCTGGCACGGGAAGGGGCAGTGCTGAGTTCAGAGGGTGCCAGCGCTGGCTCCCGTGGGGTGACATCTCCTGTGAGGTGTCCCCAGGGCTGCGCCACGTCCCAGCAAGGCTCAGGTGCCTCCATCCCACAGGAGCAGGGGCACTGTGGGGCTGCGGCAGGGCAGGATCTGGCACTCAGAGCCAAGCCAGGGGCACTGGGCCACCATCCCACAGCGGGACGTGTGGTGTGCCCGGCCCTCACCCACCCCGCACCGCTGCAGCCTGTGGCCAGAGTCTCTGCAAACTGTTTTCAGACGTTTAAAAATACAGAACAATTGGTTTCAAGGTTATACTGAATGCTAGAGCTTCCCACGGAACTACTTTATCATGTTCAAAAATATTTAATCCCAGCAATTTTCACATTGTTCTTATAAAAACAGACATGTATGAAGGGAAATGAAATGCTTCGTACATTTTTGGCACATTTTTTTCTTTTTTTTTTCTCTTTTTCTTTTTTTTTTTTTTTTAACCTTTACAAATTACAAACACACATTCGTTGTTTTGAAAGGAAAACCCCTAAATCCCGGCTGTACACTGCAGAGCTGCACCAACCACCCCGAGCTAACCCAGCCTCCCGCGGTTGCGATTGTTCTACAAGGACAAAAGAAGGACACCAGCGGCCAAGGACGTGGCGGTGGCTTCGCTGCCCTCCCCAGGGGCTGGCTGGGGGCCGCGGCGTGGGGGGCGCGGGGACGGGGTGGCCCTTTGGGGTCCGTGTCCCCGCCGCTGCCTGGCTGTGGCAGGGGTGATGCAGCGAAGGAGCGCAGGGGGTGCAGCTGGGGGATCGATTTCTGCCTGTTCTGCTCCCCACAGAGCTCCTGTGCCGGAGCCTCCGCACATCCCAGCCGCCTTTCCTTCCCCAGCACACCTCCACCTTCATGCCCTGCCCTCTCCGCCTCCTGCCCGGCGGTGGGAGCCAGCCGGGTGCGGGTCCGGGCGGTGCTGGGTGGGCCGTGCAGGGCCGGGACCCCCCTGCAGGAGCCAGGGAGCCCAGCCCGTCCTGCTTACCCTGAGACGCTGCCGGGGGGCAAAGGGCGACTCCGGCCGGTGCTGGGCCGGGGTGTTGCTGCCAGGGTGACGGGAAGTGCTGCTGGAGAGGAACAGCAGGGCAGGGCACGGGCGGGGAGCAGAGAGGCAGCGGCTCCAGGGCGGCTTCCCGGGCTCCCAGCTCCGCTGGGCCGGCGGCTCTGCTTGGTGCTTCTCCACAGGGCATCACGCCGGAGTCCTGGCTCGCTGCCCCGTCCAAAGCGAAGTGGGAAAAGAAAGCAGCACGTACCTCGTGTGTGCCAGGCCGTCCCTGCTCCCCGCCGGCCGCTGTCCTGCGCCCTGCAGCGAGGCCAGTCCCTGCGCTGGTGGCCCCAAGCCCCCCACGAGACGGTCCCACTTGAGGAGCCGGGAGCTGCGGGATGGGGCCCTGCGGGGGGCCCTGGGCTACCTCAGCTCCCAGCAATCAACCGCAGGCTCTTGCAATGGAGACATCTTTAATTTTTAACAACATCAGAACCGCAAAAATCCCCCTGCGTGTGTGTGTGGGCAGTGCCGGGGGACGCTCCGCCATGGAGGGGGACGCTCCGCCATGGAGGGGGACGCTCCAACATGGAGGGGGACACAGCAGTGCCCCCGTGCCCCCCTGGCCTCACCAGGACCCAGCTCTGCCCCGGCTCCCGCTGCTGCCTGTGCCCAGGGCTGGGCAGCACACCTATCGCAGTTTAAATAGAATAAATACAGTGAAGAAAACAGTAAAATCTTCAAGAGAGAGGCAAAAGGAAAGACAACAGCAGGTCCGGGGGTCCAACCAAACTCCACGTGGTCTCTGGATTAGTTACTGAGGAAGTTCTATGAGAGCACATTAAGTTCGCCGCTGGAGACTCTCTTACCGCTGTCCTTATATCGACACCTCGTATTCTCGTGTTTCCTGCAAGCGACGAGAAGCCAGTTGAGGGCAGCAGCTGCATTTCAGGATCATCTCCCCGTTCCCAGGCAGCAAGAGAGGTCCTGGGTGTTGTTTTGCTCCCAGGGGAGTGATGCCAGCCCAGCCAGGACCCCGCAGCCCCCTGTGCCTCCCAGCCCACACGGACGGACCCGTGCCTCGCTCCTCAGTGTTCCCGCAGCAGCCTGGCTGGACCCATCCCGTGGCTGACCTCGCAGCCAAAGCCCTCAGGAGTGTCCCCAGCGAGGACGGGCGCACAGGACTCACCCCTGTCTCATAAATCGGGTTGTCAAACTCCGTTTCTACCGTGATCTGGCTGTAGGGGTGGGAGTACATGAGGGGCAGGCGGAGGCTGGAGTAGTACCGACACCTGCAGGGAGACGCCGGAGTCACTGGGCTGCACGGACAGAGCATGACCAGCCCCACCTCCCACATCCTCCCATCCCAGCTCCTCCCAGCGCTCCGGGGACCCCAGAGCACTCCCCAGCACCGTGCCCGGGGCGTGTGGCTGGTGAGGGTGATGCTGAGCCAGCCCTGGCCGTGCCCCCCAGCTCTGGGCTGGCCCCCAGCCCGACTGCAGCCTCACCTTGTGAGATAGATGTACGCTCCTCCCAGCAGCAGGGAGATGATCAGCACCGGGATGAAGATGGCCAAGGCCATATTTCCCCCCTCGAGCGACGTCTCTGCTGCAGCTTCTGCTACTGAACAGACAAGATCTATTATGTTGGCATTTGCAGGCACCGTGTGATCCCCTCTCTGCCTCTCCCCCTCCTCCCTGGCTCCACCAGCATCCTGCGCATCCAGGAAACCCACATCACTCACCTTCCAGAGCGTGTTCAAAGCTGTCTTGGTTCACTGGAAGAGAAATGGAGAGTTACTGGTCTGCAGCTGGGTTTGACTAGGTGCTGGCAACTGTTGCCTGCTAGGGAACCCAAACCCGGGCTCTCCTGCCCCTTTTGGTCCCAAACCATGCTGCAGATTCCCATTTTTTAATAAACTCTTGGTGTCTGCAAGCACGTGGCTGGGACTGAGCAGACTGGGCAGAGCAGAGCCCCCTCAGCCCAAATCCAAAGAAGCTCCAGGTCTCAGCTGAGCTCAGCTCCCAGCCAGAGACCTGCCGGGATCTGCAGCCAGACCAAGGTCCCCAGGCTGTCCCAGGTTGGGGACAGAGGTGTTGGCTGTCCCCATGCCCCCCACCCCCCTCCGTTACCTTTGCAGATGGGCAGGGGGCCACTCCAGTGGGACGGCTGGCCCAGGATGCATTTGATGGTCACCTCCCCCATGAGTTCAAAGCCCTCGTAGCACATGAAGGTCAGGGACTCTCCTGGCAGGTAGAGGCGCTTGTAAAGAATTTGGTACCCATTTTCTGGCAGTCCTGGATTGTCACAGGCCAGCGACTCCTCAGCTGAAAGGGAGCGAAACACATCCAGGGTGAGCCCAGGGTCTGGGCTGCCAAGGGAGAGAAGGAGCCTGGGGCGCAGTGGGGAAGCACCCAAGGTCTCACCCCATCCTGCTTCCAGATAGCTCAAGGCTCTGCAACCCCCCTGCAGCTGGGCAAGATCCCCGCTGCAGGTAAGGGCTGCCCGGGACCCCCAGGGAGGAGCGGAACTGCAGGAGAGCAGGAGAGACCACCCGGACTTACAGACGCAGTGCGGGAGCCGCGAGGTCCAGATGGGCGTCCCGGTCTCGCGGCTGTAGCAGGTGAGCAGGGAGCTGCCCTCCAGCACGAAGCCGGGGTTGCAGGTGTACTGGATGGTGGTGCCCACCAGCAGCACCGGGTCCGAGATGAGGCGGGTGGAGTGCTCCACCTCGCCCGGGTCCGTGCAGTACATAACTGGGGAGAGAGGGGGGCTGAGCGGGAGCCCCTGGCAGCGGGACGGGTGCCGTGTCAGGGTGTGGGGCAGGGACAGCAGCACCCTGCTGGGGCACTTACTCTTTTCGCAGAACGGGGGGTCGCTGCTCCAGCTGAGGTCCCACTGGCAGGTGAGGGTGTCGCTGCCCACGATGTCGTAGCCCGGGTCGCACTGGTAGGTGATCTTGGCCCCTCTCACCAGCTCCGTGTGCGATGTGGTCTTCCAGCCGTTCTGGATCTCGGGCAGGTCGGAGCAGGAGTCGTTGCGGGACACCTCTGCAGCCAAGGGGGACCCTGGCTGTCACCCACCGAGCGGGATCCCGCGGCACTGCCCTCCTCAGAGCCACCGCAGCCGGACACGCGGCTCTTCCCCAGTGCCCGTCCCTCCCCACAGCTCTCCAGCCCCATGCTGCACAAACAGCACGGCCAGTCTGTGGGCAGCGTCCCCTGGGCACAGGGAAAGGGCAGCAGCAGGTGACAGGGGCTCTTTGAAGCCTCTCCAGCCCTGACCCTACAAGCAGGCAGAGGGCTGGGCTGGTGAAAAGGGGCAGGGTCCGTGCTGGGGTCAGGACAACCTGGGAACACCAAGCCCAACTCCGACTGCAGGTGCAGGAACGGTGCGGGCGCCACAGTCACAGTGCAGTTGGCTCGTTCAGGTGAGGGGTTTGTTCCCTGCTCTCCCTGGGCTGGTTTGCTCAGGTGAGGGGTTGTGCCCTGCCCTCCCCAGTCCCGTGTGCTGCAGAGCACCGAGCTGGGCCCTGCAGCCTCCCAGGAGCTCTGCACTGCAGCTCGCGCTGTCGTAGCCAGGGCTGTCAGCAGCGCAAGGAAAACACGCCTGGAAGGAGACTGGCAGGGGAGGGAGGGTGGGGGAGAGGCAGCCAGAGGCCACAGGCAGCCGTGGGGAAGGAATGCCCTTCCCAGTCCTTGTCCCCATCATGGGCACCCCACCACCCCGGGCCGGCAGGCACGGCTGCCCTGAAGGACGGTGGAACAGATGTCTCCAGGTGCAGTCTGAGCCCCTCTGGAGCAAAGAGCTGGGAGCTGGGAACATTCACCACAGGAGCCCACCCAGGGGCTGACCTCAGTGACCACCCCTGCCATCAGCTCATGCCTGACAGGGTGTGTGTGTGGATCCTGCATCCGTGTTCCCAGCAATTTCTTTCCCTCTGGGCCAGACCAGGAATGACAGAGATCAAAAATGCCTTGTTGCCAGCCTGCAGGAGGGGAGCCACACAGGCACACCCCAGAAGTGACCGACCAGAGACCTGCAGCGGGGCTGGGGGGTTCTGCAGGAGCTGGGCGGGATGCGGAGGGCAGTGCTGATGCCGCAGTGATTGTCCCTGCCTCCAGACCCAGCACCTGGGCAGCCTGGGCTGGCTGCGTGTCCCATCCTCACACCCCGCTCCCCGTACCGATGTAGTTCATGATGAATCCCTGCCCCTTCCCAAAGATGAGCCCGGCAGGGTCCGAGTGGAACTGGATGGTGAGGTCGGGGCTGGAGGAGTAGAGTTTCTGGGGGCCACTGCTGCCAGCGAACTGCCCCAGGATGCGGGCGCTGAGCTCGTCCCCGTCATAGATGGTGAGGATGTCGCTGTTGGTGATGTTCAGGCTGAGAGGAGAGCGTGGTTAGAGAGCAGCGTGTGCCAGGCAGGACACAGCAGTGAGGGGCTCAAGGGGCAGCCAGGTGACCTCCTGCCCCACCTCTGCAGTGCAGCAAACTCACCTTGCAGCTCACCCCTGTCCCCCTTCCTGTCCCATCCCCGTTCATGTCCTGTCCCATCCCTCTTCCATCCTATCCCTGTCCCTCTTTTTTCACCATCCCAGCCCATGTCCTGTCCCTTTCCCCATCCCTGTCCGATGCCCATCCAATCCCTGCCCTGTCCTCATCCCCATCCCTAGATCTGTTCCCATCCCCATCCTGTCCCATCCCCATCCTTCCCCATCCCTATCCCATTCCCATCCACATCCCTGTCCCCTTCCCAGGCTGGCTGGGCAGCCCTCCACCACCGTCCCATCCCCGCACGTTTCCGAGCCGCAGCCCCACAAGCCCCGCGTTTCCCTCCCCTCTCCGGGGGCCGGCAGTGGCTGCTGGGGGGGTTCGAGGCCGCGGCGGTGCCGGCGGCTCCCGGGACCCCGCGCCTGGAAGTGCCGGTCCCGGCCGCGCCGCGCTCGTCCCCGCGGCCACCAGAGCGCAGTGGCGGCCCACGGATGGCGGGGACGGCTGGGGACACCGGGCAGGGACGGCTGGGGACACCGGGCAGGGACGGCTACAGCCCCCGTCCACCCCGGCTGCGGCGGGGATGCGGCTGCACCGCAGCCGAAGGGAATGGGGGGCTCCTCCTTCCCCCTGCCCCAAGGCCAAGGGCAGGGGATGGATGCACATCCCGGGGGACACACGGCTCTGGTGCCGGGCGGGTTCTTTGGCTGGCAGGGCTGGCAGCGTGGGTGAACCATCACATCAACCCCGAGGGTGTGGGCACTGACACCCCCTCCCCGCTCGCTGTCCCGCCGTGCCCGCGTCCCAGCAAGGCTTCCCGGAGCTGGGAACACGACTGGCACCAGGGCTGGGAGCCCAGCCGGCACCGGTGCTCTGCTGCCGGGTGGCACCGCACGGGCCGGAGCAGGGACAACCCTCCCCCCCTTCCCCGGGGGCAGAGGGCCGGAGGAGAGCACCAGGGTGCTCCCGGCCCCACAGGAGATGCCTGCGCTGACCCCTGAACGTTTTATTAGGAATGTTCTTGGAGGGAGCCCAGCTAATCCCCATGGCAAGCTGACATTTGTAGTAAATCTCTGCTTTCTGTCAAACACGATTTCCTCAGTGACATTTATGCCTGATGACTTTAAATCACTTGGCCTCCAGTTCTGCTCAGCCCCAGCACCCACAGAGCTGGGAGAGGTGTGCTGGGAGCTCCAACTTGGGATTTTATGGGAAGATTTAAAATCTTTATGACTCTAAGCCTCTACTTGAAACACGTCCTCCTCTTGAAAACTCAAAATAGCATCAAAGGAGGCTCCCTCTGCAGCAGCAGCATTTCCATGCCAAGGGTTCCCAGCCTGGCACTGGATCCCATTCCCCTCTGACCCCAGCGTGTTCAGCCCGGGCTTGCTGTGTGGCTCTGCTCCCTCAGTGCCTGTGTTCCACATTCAGCCCAAAGATTGAGCTGTTTCCAGCTCACGGATGCCCCCAGGCTCTCCTAACCCCGCGTGACCCAGCTCCTGACAGTGCTGGGTGTCACTCCAGTAGCACACGGCCATGTGCTGCTGTGGCACCGCTCCCTGTGGGGAGTTCTGAAGCCTTGGGAGAGCAATTAGCTGCTGCCATGGATGGTGCAATGGTGCTTTGAGCTCAGGGGGAACCACCCAGTCCTGCCCAGGGTGCCAAGTGCGTCAAAGGGGGTTATGGAAGCTCCAAGGGAAAGAACAGGACACGGCAACTCTTCCCTGTGAGGGTGGGGAGGCCCTGGCACAGGTTTCCCAGAGAAGCGGTGGTTGCCCCATCCCTGGAAGTGTCCAAGGCCAGGTTGGATGGGCTGGGAGCAACCTGGGACAGTGGGAGGTGTCCCTGCCCATGGCAGGGGGTGGGATGGGGTGGGATGGGATGGGCTTTAACGTCCCTTCCAACCCAAACTGTTCTAGCTTGATGGCACAGACCCCTGGGGCGAGGGGAGCGGGATACTGCAGCAAAGCAGGGTGAGCACTGCTGGGGCAGACAGACACGGAGGCCCCGGGCTACTCACAGCTGGATGTCCAGAAAGAGCCGCTTCTCCTCGCCCACGTGGATCCTCCAGATGCAATCCTCCCCCTCTGTGTAGGGCTCTGGCCAGTTGGGGGACAGGATCACCCCGGCCACGGCGGTCAGCTCCCCCCCACACGTGGCTGTGGGAGCAAGGGGTGAGCAGGGCTCAGTGGGGTCCCAGGGGTGCTCCCCCCACCCCAGCACCGCCCACGGGTGGGACTGACCCCGGCACAGCGGCTCCGTGTCGTTCCAGTACGGGTCCCGCATGTTGATGCACTCGATGACAGCAGGGCCCTGCTCCAGGGAGTGCCCGGGGTCACAGGTGAACTCCACGGTGGTGCCCAGGTTGTAGGTGGGGTCGGAGGTGGTGAAGTTCCCGTTCTGGATGTAGGGCTCGTAGCAGTGGCCCCGCTCGAAGGCTGGAGGAGAATCCCGTTAGCCATGGGGACACGGAGCTGCTCCCGCTCCGGGGCTTCCCAGGTGAGCCCCGGGCTCTGCTGCTGTCCCTGCATCCCCACCTGACCTGGCATCCCCACCACCCATGGATGACCTCTTCCGTGGAGTGTTTTACAGGCAACTGGGATTAACAACAATTTATCTGTTCTGAGCCGTGCTGGCCTAACTAAACCCCACTCCTGTGGTGGATGAGGATCAGGGATGCGCTCATGGCGCTGTGTTTGCCAGGCTGTGGATGCCAAGCCATCCGCCCTGGGACTGCTGCGTGTTCCTGAGCCTGCTCGGGGACAGGGGCTGCGAGGGGAATGATCCTGCAGTGGGATCCACTCGAATGACAACGGGAGCAACAGAGGGGCCCTGGGACTGCCCGCGCTGGGATCAGCCGGGACCCTTCCTGCAGCCACGTGTCCGTAGCTGCCCCGGGGTGTCCCGGCTGAGCCGGGCTGCCCGCGGGTGTCGCAGCGGGGACGCAGCACCTTCAAAGCGAATGTTGAAGGCGGTGGCGGCCGTGGGCTCCTCGGCCAGGAAGTCGATCCTGATGTTGGAGCCGTCGCTGATGACGCCCTCGAAGGGGACGCTGTCGGCGCGCAGGGAGTCGTAGAGCACGGCCGAGTGGTTGGAGTCCCCGCTGTACACCACCATCCTGCAGGGACAGCATGGGATGGCACACGCCACACGGTCCCTGCGTCCCGCCCGGCCCCAGCAGCGAGGAGGTGGAGGAGCTGCCAACGGCTGGAGCTTCCAAGTGCTGGGATATTTTGGGCCCCCCTCTCCAAGACAGACATGGAGGGGCTGGAGCGTGTCCAGGGAAGGCAACGGAGGTGGGAAGGGGCTGGAGCAGCAGGAGCAGCTGAGGGAGCTGGGGAAGGGGCTCAGCCTGGAGCAAAGGAGGCTCAGGGGGGCCCTTCTGGCTCTGCACAAGTCCCTGACAGGAGGGGGCAGCCAGGGGGGGTCGGGCTCTGCTCCCATGGAACAGGGACAGGAGGAGAGGGAACGGCCTCAGGCTGTGCCAGGGGAGGGGCAGGTTGGACATCATGGAAAATTTCATTTGCAAAAGTGCTGTAAAGCATCGGAACAGCTGCCCAGGGCACTGGTGGAGTCCTCATCCCTGCAGGGATTTAAAAGCCATGTAAATGTGGCACTTGGAGACACAGTTTAGTGATGGCCTTGGCAGTGCTGGGGGACATTGGACTCAAAGATCTTACAGGCCTTTTCCAACCCAAATAATTCCATTTTTCTATATTTAGTGCCCGGCAAAAGGCCGTGCTCCTCACGCCATGCAGAGCAAAGCTCACTGCAGACCTCACAGCCAGCAGCAGCCCCGGAGCCTCACCTGTCCTTCTCGGTCAGCAGCAGCTTCTCAAAGTGCAGGTGCAGCTTCTGGCCCGGGGGTGCCCCGATGGCCCACACGCAGGACATGCTGCTGGTCTGGTTCCCGCTGTAGCTGGGGGACAGCACGCGGCCGATGGTGGCGTTGTGGACTGTCCCTCCACAGGGAGCTGCAACACAGAGCACGGCCCCGCTGGCATGGGCAGGGGGACGGCGGCGTTTGTGCCCCCAGCCCAGGGATGAGCCCCTCGGCACGGCTCTCCTCAGAGTCCCCGGTGCACAAACCTCTTGCCTGGCCTGGCTTCGCTCTATCTGTACATATTTATACTCTCACACACATAAAATCTCTAATTTCCTTTCCCTTCCCTGCCTCATGAGGGGACAGGCTCTGCTCTCACTGCCTGACCCCTGTGGCACCTCAGCACCTCAGTGCTGTGAGCGGGGCTGGGCACCGCTCCCACCCTCTCCCAGGGCCACATTCAACTCCCAGGGCAAAGAAAGGTGTTCACGTTTTCCTTTGTGGGTCCCAGTTTGCCATAGCCCTGGGGCTGGGGCCTGCAGGTACCTGAGCAGATGGGCTCGGGGCTGCTCCAGTGCGGCCGGGACGCGTTGGTGCAGGTGAGCACCCGGGGGCCCTGCAGCTCGTAGCCCAGGTGGCAGTGGAAGTGAGCAAGCCCGCCCGAGTGCAGATCCATCACCGTCACGTCTCCGAAGTCAGGCCTCCGGGGGAAGTTGCAGCTCAGCATAAACACTGGAACGAGCACACGTTTGGATCCCGGGGCTCGGCTGCTCCCGGGCGCCCGCGGGGACGTGCTGGATGTGCCCACGTGTCCCACAGCCCTGGCTGCCAGGTGCCAGCGGCAGAGCACCGCCAGCCCCCCCGCTGCTGCTGCCCCACCTGTTACTGCTCTCGCCCAGACCCAGTTTCTATTTTAAAAATAATTTGCTGGAACTCATTTATTTTTTACAGCTCTTCGAGGTAGAAAATAGCCCGGCAGAGTGAGTGTGTGCAGGAGGAGCTGCGGAACAGGGACAGAAACAGGGCAAGGCAGAGGGAGAGGCACAGCCAGGGCTGGGTCTGGGGACACTGGGGCACGCTGAACCCTCTGCCCCGGGCACGGCACCTCGACCGTGCCCAGCTGGTGGCCTGGGCACGGGCAGGTGGTGAAACAGGAGGCTGGGTGGTCTGTGGGGGCAGAGCCCACCATCCTCCCACCCGGCGGCCGAGCGGGGACCCCCAAAGCCCCCTCCCCACGTCGGGGACACACCCACCCTGGTAGTGCAGCTGGAAGGTCCCCACCACGTCGTCCTGGAAGGTGCGGAAGTAGACGGAGATGGTGTTGGTGGGGCTGCGGATCACCTGGCCCTCCACCAGCAGGGTCTGGTTGGCCAAGACCACCAGGGCATCGCCGTCCACGCCGCGGATGGACAGCACCTCCCCGTCCGACAGGTTCACACTCTTCACCTGGGGGGCAGAGACCTGTGAGCTCTGGGGGCACAGTGGGGGCCGGCGGGGCTCCAGGGGGGTGGCGACATCCCAGCCCCGTCCCACGGGGCCCGCAGGGCACTGCTCCTGCACGGCCCTCCCCCTGCACCAGCAGGAGCTGCCTGGCCGGTGGTGATGGGGCAGCCTGGGCCCCTGTGGGCCCAAGGGACCCCCCGACTCCTCGTCCCTCCCTGGGACACCTGCAGAGGCTCTTCCCAGCTGGATGCTCCTGAGCAGCGTGAGTTGGCCATGTCTCCCTCCTGAAGCCAGGGATTTGTGCGGGTGGGATGAGACAGGAGGAACATGGAGGGGTCCCGTGAGTGAGGCCCCAGCTCCAGCCACACCAGGCTGGCCCTGGGAGCAGACCTGCGTCTCCAGGCACCAGAGCACTCCAACCAAACCAGGGCACTCCGCAGGGTCTGGTGCTCACCCGTGCTCCAGGAATCGTCCCCAGGATCCCTCACCCCACGGGGGAATGGATGGGGAGTCACACAGCAAGTGCATCTAATGAGTAGTCCCAAAAGGCTTTAATTATTATTTGGAAATAGCTGAGCAGTAACCTCACATTTACATTTCACGTCCATTTAGCTTAATAAATGGGCTCGTATTTCAGCAGAAAGATGCTCATCAGACCGTTTGTTTCCCTGAGTGTGCGAGGCCCGGGGCTCTATATTTAGCAGCAGCCCAGCCGTGATTGGGAGCGCTCCCGACGATGTTGTGACTGGAGGGAATTGTGGCTGTTGTCACCACCGTCCCCACCGCCCCCTGGCACACAGGGCCGGGGTGCGCCGGGCTCCTCGGAGCCACCCACAGCCCTCGGCATCCTGAGCCCTTGGCTGGGAGAAGGGAGATTTCCTCGGGAAACCGCCCCCAGCCCCACCGAGCAATTCCCCGCCTGCCCCCGAAGGAAAATCCCTGGAAAAGCCCGGTCCTCACTGCAAGGCTGGATGGACATCCCCAGGCTGGGGCAGAGCATTCCTGGCTTCACCCCAGCCCAGGTTCTAACCCAAGAGTAGCTGATTTTGCCTTATTTGCAGCATAAGGGTCCTGGCAGGGAAAAGCATCGTTGGAAACATGGGCCAAGTGCAACCCTGGACCCCAACCCACCACAGGTCATTTCTTCTTTTCCAGATTTTGTCCCAAAAACATGCCTCTCCAGCACACACATTGGCTGGCGGAGTGGCTCCGATCTGATTATCAATAAATGGAATTAATTGTTATTTGGACGAATTATTTGGAGTGCAGGGATCTAAGCGGGCTCCATATAACGCTGACGACTTCCCCCAGCTCCCACTGGGACAGAGCTTTGCTTCCCCAGCTGGCTCTGGATCCCTGCAAAGATGTGTCCAGGGTGTTTCTAACACACTTTGTTCTGCAGCCCCTCGAAGCCAGACCTGCTCCCCAGCTGGCTCCCTGCAGAGGCGGTGGCATCACACTGAGCCAAATCACGCCGGGAAATCGGGAAGGGAAGCGTTCAGTGCCAGAGGAGCAGCTCTGCCCCGGGAAGGGGATTCAGGGAGCAGCTGGCAGAGCTCTGTGGAAAGGAGGAAGCTGGGGATCAGGGATGGGTGCCACGGGACATACACACATCCCGGACTCCCCCGTAAATCCAGGCCCGGAGGAGCCCGCAGCGGGATGGCACTGCGGGGTGGCACTGCGGGGTGGCACTGCGGGGTGTCAGTGCAAGCACCATTCCCTGTGCCAGCACCAGGCCGGCGTCCCCAGAGGAGCCCGGAGGAACCAGCGAGTGCAGACGCTGCCGTGGCCCCGCGCCAGGGCCCGTCAGCCCTGCGAGAGGGACCATATGTGCGAGCTCCTGCCAGGGGCTGGGAGCACGGGCTCTGACTTTCATCACAGCCTGCGCCGACGGCAGCTCCTCCAGAGCCCTGGGAAGGCAGGAGGGATCCTCGAGTCAGGCTGCCAGCCTCACTCACCCACTAGAAAACCTCTTTAGGGAAATGCTATTCCCTGCCAAGAAGATTCAAGAATTTTAAAAATAAATATAATCTCACGAAGCATTCGGAGGGCTGGCTGCTCCCGGCTCCCAGGGCTGCCGTGGCACAGGCAGGGACACAGCTGTCCCCGGGGTGCTGTGAGGGTGCGGGGCTGCTGACAGGGAGCTGAGCAGCCATCCCGAACTCTCACACAGCCTGAGGCATCTCCCAGTACGGGCACGTTTGACTTTCCCAGGACAATGCCTGGCATCCAGGCTTTGTGGCCTCTCGTCCCCAAAGGCAGATTTCCCCTGCAGTGAGGGTCTGGCTCCAAAGGATGTGAGGGAACAAGTGGAGGGTCCCTGAGTCCTCCTGAACGTGTCCCAGTGTCTGCAGGAGCAGCTCTGTGCAGGGCTGGAATGCCTCAGGAATTCCTGCCTGGTGCTGTCCCACAGCCCCTGAGTGAGGTGACCCCCGGGCAGGGGTCTTGTCCCAGGGGCGTCTCTTTGCTCCTGCAGGTGCCTTTCATGAGATTCACAGAGGTAAGAGGCAGCACCTCCCCATCAGCTGCTCTGCCTTTCCCGTGCCGCTGAATCCCAGGGGATTCCCCACCTCTCCAGGACATTCCCGCATATCCAGCCTCCAGCAGGACCTGCTGAGGCCCTGCAGCACCCGTGACAGGGGTGGCACCAGCCCAGACTCCACGCCCAGTCTGTCCAGCCCAGCTGCCCCGCACACCCCACCACGGAGCAGCACAGCGCCCGCTCCCAGCACAGCCCAGCCTGGATTCTCCCAAACCTGCATCCCTGAGCATCTCCCAGACCAGCACCCCCGAGCAGCTCCAGCCTCCAGAGTGCAGCCCACCCAGGGGAAGAAGTGACCCTGTGGGTCACTGCTGTGTCACCCCGCCCTGGCAGGAGAGCTCGGCCACCCCCTCACCCAGCCAGCGCTCCCTGCCCAGCCCCCTACAGGGGCTGTGAGCCGAACCCAAGCCCCTCCAATGGCACCCCATAGCCCCCATCCCGCCTCATCCAGCGCCTTCCCTTTGGAATTCCGCTCCGAGCCCCGAGCTCGGTGCTGCAGCACGGGGCAGAGCCAGCTGCAGGCGAGGCCATGCTCCACCAGCACGGACCTGCTGGTGTGATTTAATTTGCCTGAAACGCTCCGAAGCACCAGCAAAGCGAAATGCAAAGCTTGGGGGGTGGAGAGGCCAATTTTATGCTCCATTAAAACCTCAGCTCGCAACGCAGCGAGGTCAGGAGTGGTGTCACCTGATGGATTATGGACAGAGGCGGATTTACAGCAGAGCAGCCTGTCTTTAGCACCCTGTGGATCCGGGGAGACAGTTGCTGTGTCCAGCTACTTTTCCAGTGCCATGGAAATGCGACTGAGATGCTCAGACACCTCAGAGCTCACCCTGCACCACTGCTGCTGCCTCAGGGCCACCCACACCCCCCCAGTGAGCCAGGGGTGCAGAGAGCAGGGGGCTGGTGGCCCCTTCCCATCAAGTGCCTTTTTAGCAACCTGCTGCCAGTGCCTCTTGGTTAAATTAATTGCATGACATTTAAATGGTTTCATCATCCCTGACATTCAGGATGTACCAGCTCCCTCGTGGAGTTTATTTATTACGCGGCCCAAGAAAAATCTGTTTTTTCCCTGGGAAGGGTTATTTTATCAAGTGCAGGTGCCCGGGGCAGTGGTGCCCAAGGCTGTGGGTGCCTGGCACCGTTTGCTGCAGCGAGCAGGGGGGTCTGGCCATGGGGACCCCCCCGAGGCACTGCTCACCTGGAGCTCGACGCCGTAGCCGGTGTAGACGGTGACGTTGTAGGTGCACTGCAGGTACCCGTGCAGGGGCAGCGGGGGGTAGTCCGTGGAGTCGATGTAGCCCTCGGGCTCGTGGAAGGTCATGCTGCAGAGCACTGGGGGGACACAGGGCAGGGGTCACAGCCGGCACCTCCCTCCCGCGCCCCAAATCCCAGCACCCAGTCCCCGCTCCACCAGTGATCCCACGGAATCACACAGTCCCAGAGTGGTTTGGGTTGGCGGGACCTTAAAGCCCATCCAGTTCCACCCCTGCCATGGGCAGGGACACCTCCCTCTGTCCCAGGTTCCTCCAGGCCCCATCCAACCTGGCCTTGGACACTTCCAGGGATCCAGGGGCAGCCACAGCTTCTCTGGGCACCTGTGCCAGGGCCTCCCCACCCTCACAGGGAAGGATTTCTTCCTGATATCCCATCTAACCCTCCTCTGGCAGTGAGAAGCCATTCCCCCTTGTCCTGCCACCCCATCCCTTGTCCCACGTTCCTCTCCAGCTCTCCTGGAGCCCCTTTAGGCTCTGGAAAAGGTTCTGAGGGCTCCCTGCAGCCTTGTCTCCTCCAGGTGAACACCCCCAGCTCTCCCTGCCTGTACTCATAGGAGAGGGGTTTCATCCCTCTGCCCATAAAGTGCATGAAGAGCAGAAGATTTTAGGCAGCCCCAAACCCAGGGGCTGCTTTTGGGGGGCTGCCTAAACACAGACGTGTCCCCCTCCAGCTGCCACAGCCCCGTGCCTGTGCTCAGCTCGGCTCACCCGGGGTGGGCTCCGTGGTGGTGACGGTGGTGGTGACGATGGTGGACGTGGTGGTTTCCTGGCTCTCCTCGGACGCAGGGCCGTGCCCGTCTCTCTCCGCGCTGTTTGTTGGGATGGCGGCGGCGGGAGCCGCGGTCGGAGCCCCTCCGGCATCCCCCGTGCCGCCAGGGAAGGGCCGAGGCAGGGCTGCTGGCAGGGTGGACGGGGAGATCTGCAGCGTGGGGCGGCTGGTGGTGGCCTGGTCCCCCCAGGGCAGCTCGGGGGGGCTCTGCTCCGTGTCCTCTGCTGGCACCCGCGGCTCTGGGGCGGCCGGGGGGAGCCTGGAGCTCCGCGGGCTGGCTGGGGAGGCAGCCCCGGGGGGCCCTGCCAGGGTGGGCTTCAGCCTCGGGTGCTTCCTTCCCGTATTTACTTGCTTTAGAGCCGGTGGCTTTTTCTTAACAGGGAAGGTTTGCTTTGCGCCCGGCCTGGGGGCGGCGGTGGCCGCGGGCAGGACGTGGCTCTGCAGCAGCAGCGTCGCCTCCTCCGCCGCCGGCCCGGCGCCGGCCCGTGGGGCTGGCAGCAGGTTGAGGGCAGCGCCCTGCCCGAGCTCCCCGGCTCCAGGCTCTGCACGCACGGCGCGCCCCAAATCCTCAGCTCCGCCAGGCAAGCCAGGGCCGTGCCCGAGCTCCGCAGCTCCGCCGCCCGCCTTGGGCCCCGGCTCCGGGCTGGCCGGGACCAGCGCTGCCCCCGATCCGCTGTCTGCAAAAAACGGGGAGAAGTGGGACTTGGGCGAAGCTGGGCACGGAATTAGAGCTGTGCTGCTGGCATGAAATCAGCCCCCGGGAAGCTGCGGCTGAAGGAACACCCACTGCTTCCCGGAGAGGGAACGACTGGCCCCCACAGCACAACACACCCGCCGTGGCAGAGCCCCCTTAGGCAAACCCAACCCAAGTTTTGCTGGGAAAAGGGATGGATGGGAAAGAGCAAGTGACCAAAGCCGCCCGGCTCCGCTCCGGCCAGGGGGCAATTGCATAAATACAGATTTATCCACCACCACTGGGTGACCGGGCTGTGATCCATGGGCTGAAATTCGCCGTGAGCTCTGCGAGACGCTGCAAAGAGCTCCGAGAGTCAACGCTTTCCATGGAAACAGCGGTTGCCAGGGAAAGCACTTATTGCACGGTACTTGAAGACCGTAATTCCAGCCCCCTCGGCTCCCTGTGAGGGTTTGGAACCCCGGGAATGCTGGGTCACTGCCCCTGTGTGGACAGAGGGGGTCTGCAAGCCCCCAGCCCCACTGCTAGCCTGGGGCAGCCCAGGCTCGTGCTCCCCTTTGTGGCTGCACACGAAGGCTCCGACTGATCCCAAAAGGGCTCGAGGTGACGTGACGTGCCCGTGGTGGCTGCCAGGCCCTGTGCCCGCCACGGTACCAGCTCTCCGTGGCACGGGGGCTGCAGCAGCAGTCGGGGTTTCCTTCCCAAGCAGGCTCCAGATAAACCTCGGCTCACCTCGGAATTACGGGTGCTTTAAACAAAAGCACAACACTTGGGTGAGATTTGGATTGATTTTTTTTTTTGTTTCGAATTAAGGTAGGGCTGGAAAGAAAAGGGAAAAAAGGAGCTTTTGGTTGTGAATCCTGAAACACAGGGACACTGCTGTGTGACACTGCCCAGGGGGCCCGAGGGATGGCACAAGCAGCCTGTGCAGAGGGACCAAGCAGCACTGAAAACTGACTTTGCTCCATCTTCTGGAAAACAGAAGCAGTTTCTGGCATGAACCGAAGGTAAGGAACACAACAGGGAAAGGCTGGTGACTTAGCCTGAAGGATGGACTTGCCAGAACTCCGGCAGTGCCTGTGCTGCTCCTGGGCCCCAGAGCCTTTGGACACGCTGCCCGTACCTGGGCTGGTCCCTTGCCCCGGGGACAGCCGGGACGGAGCTGTGCCCGCCCCAAGGCACTGCCACCGCCCTGCAGCAGCCACCAGCAAACCTGTCCCGGCCCCCGAGGGCTCCCTGGCCTCTCCGGCTGTGTTTCCCACAAGCCAAAACATTAATTCCTTGATTAGCAAGCGGTTCAGCAAATCCATCAGCCAGTTCCCCGAGCACATTAGGAGACATTTCACACACGTCATCTGCAACCACAGACTGGTGTCGGCTCTGAACAATCTCTCCCAGCTGCTGCAGTGGCCCCACAGTGCTGGGGGGCCGACCAGGAGCTTCCCCACCCTCTGCCTGCTTCTGGGTGTCTCTGCATCCCTCTCCATCCCACCCCGGGCTGATCCTGGCCTCCGTGGTTATCCTGCCATGGGCTGATGGGGAGAATCGGTCCCCAAGGCAGTGCCAGTGCCAGCTCTCCTTCCCTGAGAGGTTTTGCAGGGCTCTTGTGGGCTCTTCTCATCCTGTCCCAGCCCAAGCCCGGGATGGGCAGTCGGAGGTTTCTGTCCCACGGCTCAGCTCCTCAGTTTTAGCGCCCTGCAGCAAAAGGTTTTCTCCATGACGGGAGAAGACGCGGCTCTCAGACAGGGGGAGGCAGCACAGCCCTGGGATGGGAGAGAAGGGACAGCCTGCTGGCTGGCAGGACGTGCTGGGACACGGTGGGACACGGTGGGACACGGTGGGACACAGTGGGACATAGTGGGACACGGTGGGACACGGTGGGACACGGTGGGACATGGTGGG
>WBMZ01006683.1:21386-40378 GCA_013400975.1 Atrichornis clamosus
GTGGGACATGGTGGGACACGGTGGGACACGGTGGGACACGGTGGGACATGGTGGGACACAGTGGGACACGGTGGGACACCGGCTCACAGCAGGACAGTCAGGCTGCTCCTGCAGGATCCCAAGTCCTTAGAGCCAGTGTGTTCCCAAAAACCCAGGATCCCCGGGTTATTTGTCATGTGAACCCTAACTCTTAATGGATTTTGCCTTCAAACCATATTTTATGCTTTCAGAAAGTTGACTAATTCCTTATTAGATCCTTTGCCAGGATGCATTTACCCGATTCTGTCCTTAACAAAGCATGAAATAAAACACTCTGTAAAGCGACTCTTTAATGAGACACTAAACACGCTGCAGTTTGTAAAGGGCAAATGTGCATTCCAGGGAAGCGGAGCGGGCGGGACACAGCCAGGCTGGGGCAGGGAAGGGGGCGGGACAGGAGCCCTGGCACCGGGGATCAATAAGGGCTGATTCCACATTACCAGAAAGAGAACCGATTATCGGTCTGAGCTCCTGACTGATCACCACCCCCAAACCCGAGCTGTGCTCCAGCCCCTCCCTGGGCTGCCAGACCCTGCTGCCTCCCCACGGACCTTGGTGCTGCCCCACGGCCCCAGTGGGGCCCCTGCCCACCCATTCCTGCCTGGAGCCCTTCTCGGGAAGCAGAACTGGGCATCCCGGTCCTTAAGGAAGGATTGCAGTGGGTTTCCATGTTTGAGATCAGGATCAGGGCGTGCTTTGGTAAGATCCTTTCCACTCTGGTCTGAATTCCAACAGCCAAGAACCACGGTGGGATCATGGCCCCACGGGAGGCTGGGCTGGTGCCGGGGCCGGCAGAGCAGGACCCTCCCTGGCTGCTGAAATCCACCCTGCTCTGCACAAGTGATCGATCCCGAGCTGCTGGAAGAGAAATGATCACGTTTGACCTTGATCTAATCTGCTAAAGCAGCTCCGCAGGAAACAACCGCGATTGAGATTCACAAGGGGTTTATCTTGTATCTCCATCAGGAGCTCTCCGCAGGCAGTTCGGCACTGGAAAGGCCTCTCCAAATCCATGGAAACCTCTGTGGTGGCCCTGCAGCCCTTGCTGCTCCCGAGGTGGCACCCGGGGCTCTGTGCCCTGCACGGCCGCGTGGGCGCGGCGGCCGCTCCCGCGGGGTGGGCCAGGCACGGCCGGGACGCTTTGGAGCACAAGTGACCTTAATGCAGAGCGACAGCTCGTCTTCAGGTCTATTCTGGGATGTGCCTGGATACCGGCGTGTGAACACCGCGGCAGGAAGCTGGGCTCCGGGGAGGATGTCTCCAACCAGCCTCATCCCCCGCCGTTTATACTTAGCCACGGCGGAAGCGCCGGTGCCGAGCCTGTGCTGTGGGTGGGAGCTGCCAGCGGGGCACAGCCCCGTCCCGGGGCCGGGGTGGCGGCACCAGGCTCTGGAGAGGCAGCAGGACAGGAGGGGTGGCAGGGCAGGGGCTCCCGGAGCATCTCCTCTCACCCAGACACGGCACGGGGTGTTTGCAGGGCACCCACCCACCTGAGCAGCCCCGTCAAGGAGGGCTTTGGCACCAAAACCATCCTCCCCAGCCCCAAAGCTTCATCCCCACGCGAGAGGGTCCCCGGACCCCCAGCCAGGACCGTGTCCCGTGGGCAGCAGTGACCAACACGAGTGTGCTGCTCCAGACGGGGCTGGAGAGCCCCAGGAGAACCTGATTGCTGCGATACCTCAGCCAGAGGGGCTTAAAGGAATTAGGGAGCTGCAAATGCCTGATAAAAGGATGCTGGAATAATCACAAAGGCCTCGTTTAGCTGCCGTGCTCCTGAAAGAGCTAAAGCAGGAGCAGCCGTATCCCGGCTCCCATGGCTGATGCCGATGGCGTCGCCGTGAGCGCTCGCTCCAGGGAGGGCAGCGGGATGGCTCCAGCTCAGGAGTCACCGCCCGGAAGGGTTTAGGATCTGGTTATGGCAGAAATGGATAAAGCTCATCCAGACGCTATTGATGGTGGCGTTCAGCTCTGCCTGTGCGACGGGCTCAGGAGGATTCATGGGTGCTGGCCTGGGCTAATCCTGCCTGGAGCTGCTTCCCTCAGGAAGAGCTGGGATTGATCCCAAACTGCCCAGCACCCCAGCCTCTGCACACAGCTGAGCCCTGGAATTCCCAGCTCCCACCTGGTTGGTGAGGGCTGGATGGCAGGAGCTGCCGTGCAGGAGGAGCCGGATCACTTGTGCCAAGGATGAGTTCATGCAGGGCTGATTCAGATCCTGGATAAAAGAGGGATGTCGAGGCCGGTTCCTGGTGCAACCCTGCATCCGGGAGGGGCTGGGGGTGGGAAGGAGCAGCGGCACCTTGGGCACATCCTGCTGTCCCACCTCTTCCCTCCAACACATGCCGCTTACATTTCATCCTCAGGGAGGAAAACTGAGGGTTTGGGTGGGAAGGAGGGTCTGAGAAAAAGAAGATTGTGTCCATCAAAATACTTGGCTGTGATTGGTTCAGTGTCAAATTTTAAAAGATTTTTGCCTTGAATCTTGATGAGCAGAAAAACCTTAACTGAAACCATCTTTTGTTTCCCAAATGTCCCCGCAGCCGGATGCAGCCTTGATGGTCGCCTACCTCCAAGATGTGAATCCCATATTTTCCTGCAGCTACAATTTCAGCAAATTAAGTTTTTCCAACGGAAAAAAAAAAAAAAGTTTTCCTCAGGAGCATCCTGAGTGTTCCCCCTCTAAGCAAATAAAGCCGATCCGATCTGGGTGAGTCATCCCCGTGGGAGCTCCGGGAAGTGCAGCCGGAGCTGGGGCTGCCCGCGGCACCGGGAGTTTCGGAGCCGCTTTCCCGGTAAAGGCGGCTCCGTCCCCGGGTGAGACAGGAACGGGAGGGCTGTGGATGGGTTTCAGCCGAACATTCCCACTGCAGCCGGAGAAAACAGAAAGTAAATCTGCTGTGTGGCACAAGGGGCGGTGCCCGTCCCTGGGTCCTGCCCGACGCGGGTGACAGGCTGGGAATACCGAGAGCCTCCAGGTTCCAGTCAGTCCTGTGCACCGGGAAAACGTGGATTGTCCCACGGAGCAATTAATGGAAGATAATTCAGAAGAAACCTGGAAGAGTGCAGCAGAGGCCAAGAAACTTCGGGAATTATTTGTCTCCCATTCCAGGGGGCACCTGGCTGTCCCTCCTGGGCTGTCCCCGTGTGCCACATCCCCTGCAGTGCAGGTGTAACCAACACCTTTCCCTGTCGATTTGATCTTGCTCTGGACTCAGGCTGGGATGCAGCTGGGCACTGGGATTCCTGGGGCAGGCTGGGGTCAGGACGCTTTTCTTTCCATTCCCATGAATTTCCCAATGCCACAGAGACTCTGCTGGCCCTGGGGAGTTCCGGATGTGCTTTAAAATGCTGTTAAATTGCCCATGTGCAGGGGTTTATTTATGCTCGCAGGACTGTGGTCTGAATATTTCATTTTAAAATTTACATCTGTGTCACTCGAGATGCTCAAATAAGGTTGCCATGGAAACCCCTCATTACTGGGTGAGGATGCTGGCAGTGGTGCCCAGCCCGAGGAGCCGTGGCCGGGAAGGACCAGGCTCTCCTCCCGCTGCCCACCGGCAAAACCCCGCCCCTGCTGGGAAGGGCAGAGAGGAGGGAATCAGGGAACCATCGAATCCTGGAATGCTTTGAGTTGGAAGGGTCCTTAAACATCATCTCATCCATCTCCCGTGGTGGGCAGGGACACTTTCCCCTAAACCAGATTGCTCCAAGCCCCGTCCAACCTGTCCTTGAGCACTTCCAGGGATGGGAGAGAAGCGTTTCACCCGCTCCTGCTGCCTGTGCCGAGGGGCTCAGGGACCTGCAGAGCTGGCAGGGGACACGGGGCTGGGACACGGCCCCGGGGCAGCAGACACCCACAGCCACGCTTGGTACCAGCCCTGGGCTGAAACAGGACAGAAAATCCCCCTGAAGTGGCCGTGGGTGAGGGGATTCCTGGTCCCGGCTGGGAATGGGAGCGCTGGGCGCTGTGCAGGGACTGCTGCAGGCGGGGGCAATATTCCAACAGCAAAACACTCCCGAAAACCTGCTTTAGTGGCAAATCGATCCTGCTCGTGCCCGACTGGAGAATCCACGCTGCCTGTGCCTGGCTCGCTCTGCTCGGGAGCAAGGACACCACAAGGAATACAGGAATTAAACTCGCAAACCTCTCCCCGCGCTGCCGGTGCCCCGAGGAGCTGTAACCGCTCTAACGATCCGCACGGGCTGACAGATGCCGGGAAATCACGCACTTCTCCGAGCTAGGAGGAAAATGGATTTTCCTCCCCACTGCTGCTTCGTGGAGCAGGAATCAATGAGACTTTGACTCACAGGCATCTGTTCCGGCCGCGCCAGCCCCGCACGGGCACCTGTGGCTTTGGGGGACCTGCCCACGGTGCCCTGGCTCCACAGCCTGGGTGTCCCCGGCCCTGGCACCCCTCGCTGCAGCATCACCGCCGGCACGGCCCAAATCCCCAGGGACCAGCCCGGCTCACACTGGGAATTGCCCAGCTCCTTCCCAAAGGGATGCGGGAGGAGCAGCATCAGCAGCTAAGGAGGAAGAGGAATTAGAGGCTCATCCAATTACAGAGGAATCAGGGGATTTGCAGCATGGAAGTGACACAACCTCTCCCGTGCTGACTGGTCCCGGCCGGACCAGAATTGTTTGGGTTGGAAAGAACCTTAAAGATCATCCAGTTTCACTCCTGGCAGGGGCAGGGACACCTCCCACTATCCCAGATTGCTCCAAGCCCTGTCCAACCTGGCCTTGGACACTTCCAGGGATGGGGCAGTCACAGGGATGAAGGAGCAGAGGCAAATCCATCCTGTGCCTCTGCCGGGCTCCCCAGCCGGGATGTTCCCTCCTCAGGGCCCCCCTGGGGAGAGGAAATCGAGTGTTTTGGCAGCTTTTCAGGCTACAAATTGAAGAGGGGGAAGAGAAGATCCTTCTTCCTCCACCAATCATCCAGCCCAGCCGTCTACATCAGGGCATAAAATTAAATGGGTTCCTAAAGAGAGAGTATATTTAGCTACAAAACCCCGTTCTAGTCAGCTCTCTGCAGCTAAAATAATTAATCTCCCATCACTGTTAAGATGCAGCGGAGCAGATCTGGAGAAGAGTGCTGGGATTAACTCTTTGGGAGCAGGTCAGCCCTGAGGAAGCAGCTCCTGCTCCGCTCCGGCTGCGATGCCACGGGAGATCCTGGGGGCTCCTGGGACTCCGGGGGGCTCCGGGGGCCTCCTGCCCCGCTGGCTCTGCTCAGCTGTGTCCCTGCCATGCCAGCAGCTCTCAGTGCCAGTGCTGCACGAGCCAAGGGGTTGGCAGGGGTGCTCTGCCGGGGCACGGCCCCTCGGGTGATGGAGGGGACCCAGCAGGGATGCAGGAGTCCCATCAGGGATGCAGGAGTGGGTTCAGCCAAGCTCCCTGCTCCTGGGGACACTGGGAAACAATTGGTGGATACACAGCCCTAAAACATCTGGAGAGACAAAGTTTAGTCTGTTTAGTCTGATTATAATAACTGACTGTTTCTCTGCCTGGCCATAAATCATTGATGGACTCACTCCCAGGCAGTCACATCCACGGAATACCTGACTGTTCACAACCTCCTCTGTTGTTCTTCCTGTCTGCAGCGTGTTCACGCCTGGGGTTGATCTGATTTCCACTCCAGCACTGGAGATATGAGGTGACAACGTGACATTAGAGAGGCAGGGCACCAGAGCAGCAGCCCCGGCCGGGGCAGCCGCAGGATCCGGCTCCTTCCCGAGCTCCCGGCACAGCCCCTGCAGCAACTGGGGGAGAGCTGAGCTGCCTCTGCTAAATCTGTTTGGCAGCTCTTTAGATTTCTTTCACAGGATGTAACAGGAATCACAGCGTGGCTCCAGCCCAGCCTCCCGGCAGAGGAGCAGCACCTCGGGGGTGTCACTCCTCCCCCGTGGACGTGGCCGCAGCGCCGCTGCCCGTGGCTGCTCTCCTCCGCAGGTTTTTTCAGGGCTACCCCAAAAGATTTTTTTGGGAGTACCCCGAGAGCCACCCCGGGGCATCTCAAGGCAGGATTTGAAGCCCCTCAGGTCCTGGCCGCCTCCCCAGGGCACAGAGGTGCCCCAGAGCAATGAGGGTGGCACAGGTGACATCTGACAGTCTTCTGCTCTCCCCACGGACTCATCCAAGGCTGTTCCCACCACAGGGATGCAGCCCCTGGGATCACACCACGCACAGGGCAGAGGCGGCAGAGCTGGAGCTGCTCAGGGTGAGGGAAGGGGACAATCTCGGGGTTCCCCATGCCCCAGGCTGTGCCCCAGTCCCTGCACCTCCCAGCCCCTGAGCTCGGCCGGTTCCTCCCTCGCAGGGACAAAGCGGGCTCTTGGCTCTGCCTGTCGGGGGGGTGTGTGCAGCCAGGCATCGGGGGCAGCGTGTCCTCCTGCTTGCAGGGGGAAACCTTTTTCCAGGCAAGGATTTTCTTTGCGTTTTCTCCCCTCGTGGAGGCCGTGCAGGAGCCTGCTGCTGCAGGAACCGTGCAGGAACCGGGGCTCCCTGGTGCTGCCTGGTGCTGCCTGGTGCCCTTGAAAAGACCCTGTTGCCTGCTCTGAAACGATGCAGCTCCGGTGCCTAATGATTCCTGACAGCTCGGGAAGGGCCCCGCTGCTGGCAATCAGGAAGGCAGGGAAAGGGAGGGTTACTGATGGCTGTGGTTATCACAGTTATTGGGCCCCATCGATCACGGGCTGTGCTCTGAGGCTGGCAGGACCTGGGGCACGGCCCGGCGCTCCCTGCTCCCGTTCCTGAGCAGGAACTGCCCGGGATGGCCGAGGGATGGGGCACGCTGGGCCTGGCCAGCCTGGCCTTGGTGCAGGTGGTCACCCCCTCCATTGCTTGGTGTTTTCCTTTTAAAAATGCAATAACCTGGATGAGTTTCTGGATCCTCGTTATGTCAGCCCAGTTTGGGGTGAGGCAGCAGAGCAGCTCCCTGAGCCCACTGGAACATCCCGCCGTGCAGATCCGTGTGGGAACTGCAGCCCCCAGCTCATCCCAGTGTCCAGCCCTTGGATGTGCCACTGCACCGGCTCACTCCTTCAGAAACCAACCCCTGGGCAGGCAAGATTTGGCTGAAATTCAATTTTAACTTTTTTTTTTAATTTTCTCACTAAGACTGGAGTCGTTCCGGGGGGCAGAGCAGCAATTTGGGGCTGGCACGGACTTCACCCCCATGCCGTGTCCCGGACCCTGGGACCACCCAGCCCACCCTGGGCCCATCCCTGGGCTGCTGCTGGAGCTCCTCAGCCCTCGCCTCGTTCCCAGTGACACTGGCTTTTATATAATTAATTGTGAGCTGTATCAGCCATCAGTGATTTGTGTTTTAAAGATGGCCTGGCAGAACTAATTCCATCGCGGCGCGGTGCTGTGCTGGGTGATGATAACCCATGTACAGCTTCTCCCACGGAGCCTCACGACGATGGGTGGGGATTTATTTTAATTAATACAGATAGCAAATATATTTTCATTAGCCATCAGAATGTCAGAAGAGAAGCTGGGTCCTCCTGCATGGGGAGCAGCAGCTTTGCTCCTGGGGCTGGGTCCTGCTGGGTCTCCTGCCCAGCTCCAACCACCTCCACAACCCTCTGGATCCCTCCACAACCCTCCGCATCCCTCCACATCCCTCTGCATCCCTCTGCATCCTTCTGCATCCCTCCGCATCCCTCCACATCTCTCTGCATCCCTCCACATCCGTGTGCTCCCGTGCAGGTCCAGCTGGACAGGCCCCGGGCAGAGTTTCCTCCCAGCCCAGTGTGGGTGGCACCACCAACCCCTGAAAACCAGGGGTTTTGGGGATTAAAAGCTAATTTAGCCCTGCTGCTCCACGCATGGTGGGAGCTCCCATCCAAAGCCTCTCCCAGGTCCCTCCTCCCTCTCCAGCACAGGAGGACATACAATTATCAGGCACGTTGGTAATTTCTCACATTTAGAACGATTAAACTGGCTCCCTGGCACTTCTGACGAAGGCAGCCCCTTGTTCCCTGAGGAAGTAACAGCCTTCCTTGACCTCTGCTCTATTATTCTCTTTGATTGACCTTAATTGTACCAGAAAGGATAATGATAGGCTTGGGGGGTGCAAGAACACTGGGAACAAAGGGGTCAGGCTTTGCCAGGGCTGCTGTGCCCAGCCAAGGAGCCAGGCCCCTCCGTGTGCCCAGCGCTGCCGCCAGGGCACCACCAACACCCAGCAAGCCCCTGGATTCCCCAGAGTGGAGGAATGGAAGGCTAAAAGCACATCACGAACAAGCAGAGAGGACGTGGTGCTGCGGATGGACCGGTGGCACAGACCTGCTCTGGAGGTAACACCCCCCTGCATCAGGGCACCTGTGTCCCCTGCCCTGGGGGGACCTGTCACCTCCCCCTGTGCCCACTGGGCACTGCTGCCGCCGCGTTCCACCTTGGGAACAGCTCCAGGGATGCTGACGAGGAGCAGAGAAATGCAGGGACCCTAAGGGACCGGGGAACATCACCTTCCTCTATCCCAAAAACTCCTAAAGAAGAAAAATCAGGAATCCACACGCGTGTAAGTGACGGGCTGGCGGTTCACTAGTCACAGCTGGGTTTAGAGAAAGCCCTTCCCTGCCATCCCTGGAGGCCTGTTTGTACCCCCGGCCCTGCCTCAGGGGCAGGACCCGGGCGTTGCACTCGCTGGTGGGCTGCTCTTTGGATTTCCAGCTTCTCTGCTCCCCTCGCGGCAGCCTTGGCTCCGTGTGACCCCAGCCGTGCTGTGACCCCAGCCCTGCTGTGACCCCACCTGAGCTGTGCTGTGACCCCACCTGAGCCGTGCTGTCCCCCCAGCTGAGCCGTGCTGTGACCCCACCTGAGCCATGCTGTGACCCCAGCCGTGCTGTGACCCCAGCTGTGCTGTTACCCCACCCCAGCCCTGCTGTGACCCCAGCCCTGCTGTGACCCCAGCTGAGCCGTGCCACTCAGGCCCAGGGGCCCCGTCAGCCCCCCGCCAGGGCTCTCCAGAGCGCTCTGACGTCCCAGCCAGCGTGTGCAGGGGGCTGTGTCGCGCCCTCCCGTGTGCCCCTGTGGAACACGGGCGTTGCTGTGTCCCTGGTGCCCGGGCACGCCGTGCTGCTGTTCTTTGGGACTCACCCTGGGGCTGGGGACACGCGTGAGAAAGGACCTGGCTCTCGCTCCCTGCAGGTAATCAACAGGCTAATTATAAAAACCCGCGTGTCACCCGCCCTGGAGAAGGGTTTTTCGCTGCTGCTATTGTTTATGTTCCTAGAGGGTAATCGTAATTTTTAATGTCCTTTTGATAGCAGTGTAGCATGATTAAAGCAGGCACATCTGAGGCATAAATCTGGTTCTAAGCATTGCCTTCTTGACGTGCAGTATTGAAGGCTGAGGGATGAAGGGTCCGGGGCTGTTCCTGGGTGGGGAGGGAGGGCAGGGGCCACCGGGCTGCCAGGGCTCAGAGCCCACCACCTGCCCCTGGACAGCCAGCCCAGCACCTCCCTGGGCACCACCCTGCAGGGATGGCCACATCCTGCTTGGCAGGAGCCCCCGAGGGCCAGCAGAGCCCGGAGCAGCAGCTGGATGGAGGCAGGAGGCCACAGGCTGGGGCTGTTGGCTCAGGACAAACACAACTCATTCCATGGGAGGAGCAGCAGGAGGCTCAGCATCAACTTGCAACACATCCATCTGCCATGGGAGAAGGCTCTGGGCTGTAGCTGGGGGTGGTGCTGGGGGGCTGAGGAAGGAATTTTCAGAGCTGAACCCACGTTTGAGGTGACTCTGGGCTTGTAGCCTTGACTTTAGGCTGGCTCCTGTCCCTGCTGCTGCTCAGGCTCCTTGCTTGGATCAAAGATGTGATGCTGTATAATTTAAGAAAGGCTTTGCTCCTGAGGCCAGTTCCATGCTTGTAGAGTGGAAATGAGGAAAAATCCAGTCCCTCCCTATGGAAGCTCGAGCGGATACCTGAGCCTCTCAAGGAGATGCTGTTTGTGTGACTCAGTTCAGTTTGTGCCCTTGGGTGACGATGGCCCACGAGGACAATGAGTCACGTCCCAGTGGATCCAGCCTGGGAGAGCTTGGCGTGCTCACCTGGAGAGGAGAAGGATCCAGGGAGCCCTCAGAGCCCCTTCCAGAGCCTAAAGGGGCTCCAGGGGAGCTGGAGAGGGACTTGGGACAAGGGATGGAGGGACAGGACAAGGGGGAACGGCTTATTGGGATATTGGGAAGGAATTGTTCCCTGGGAGGGTGGGGAGGCCTTGGCACAGGCTCCCAGAGAAGCTGTGGCTGTCCCTGGATCCCTGGAAGTGTCCCAGGCCAGGTTGGACGGGGCTTGGAGCAACCTGGGATAGTGGAAGGTGTCCCTGCCCATGGCAGGGGGTGGAATGGGATGAGATTTAGGGTCCCTCCAACCCAAACCATTCCACGATTCCATCTGAGTTTCAGCAGAGCTGTTCAGGATACATCAGAGGGGTCCGAGGGAGACGTGGGGTCCTGCTGGGACCACAGCCCAGTGGTGCCCGGGAACAGCTGCTGGATGGGCAGCTTCCCCTTCCTGTCAGGCTGGAGACGAGCCCTGACGAGAGGAACAGAGCCGCTTTCGAATTTAGATGTTGTAAAAGACGTTTTGCAGCGGAAAAACTGAAAAGCTCTCCCTCCCCCTGGGGAGCGGGCTGCAGCGGCAAGGACTCTTGTTTTGCTGCACCCTTCCCACCCTACCTTTCCTAATGAATTCCAAGAAAGCCTCAATGCATTCCTAAATGGGAACACAGCCTGTGTCCTTCACAGTCATCTCCACAACAAAGCCAGCCATCTCGCCGCTGGCAGCCACGGGCTCCTCTGTGAGCTGCAAACAAAAGCTGCAAAGGAGCCTTTCTAGTTGTGATTAGAAAGCTTGAGAAGTTTGGCTTTTACTTGTTATTGCCTCCCTGATTTCATCTCCGCGGCAGCTCCGAACCCCCCAGGGGACAGGGGAGCAGCCCCGGTCCCTCACCAGGCGCCTGCACCGATCCTGCCGTGGGAGCCCGGGATCCGAGCGCCCAGGAGAAGCAGGAATGGGAATCTTTGTGCCTTTAGGATGCTTGCACACGGAAAGCTGTGTCCCGGCCTTCTGGAAGGAGCAGCGCCGTGGCCCAGCAGGAGCCAGGGAGCCCGACTTCCCCCGGGAGAGAACCATGGCACCAGGAGCCATGAAGGATTACCTGAGGAAATCCCTGAGCCCTTCAGCGCCCAGGGTGCCCCAACGGTGCCAGCGATTGTCCCCAGTCCGCCCCCAGCCCCATCCAAGCCGGGGGCACACGGGCACTCATTCCCCCAGGACTCGCTGCCTCCGGGGCTGCTCCAAGCGGGAGGCTTGGGAGGAACTAAATTAAATTAGTTTTTGTAAAAGGAATGGATGAGGAAGAGAGATTATCGGGGAGATTTTCTTCGGGGGAAATTCTGGCACAAAGACAAACTGCAATATCTCAGCGCGGGCTGGGCACTGAGTCTTGGATAAAAATAAAGCAGGAGGCGGCAGCACCTTCCCGATGACATTAACTCCATTCATCTCCCGCTGCCGCCGCGCCAGCGTGCTCAGGCATTAGGAGTTACGTTTTCCTCCACTATTTCTCAAATATATTTATGCTGGGAGATGTTTGTGGAGGTACATCCTGTGCCTGGGGCAGAAGATTAATTCCAAACTGTCACCTCGCTTTTTGATGGGTTTGTAAATTCTGTTCTGTTGATTTGCACTCGCAGTAAATTGATAAAATCCTCTTTCCAAAAACCTAATTCACCATTTAGAGCTCACCAGGGTTTTAGACCTCATTGGCTCACACATTTATGTAAATATCGTGTCCAGCAGCAATTTAAAAACTGCTGCGTGGATAATGTGGACGGATAAGGAGTGAAGGGAGACACATTGTCTGCTGGGGGCTGTGTGCCCTGCAAAGGAGATTTTCCTTGTCTTGGGGCCCCAGATTTTGCGGTGGCTTTGCAGGGGTGGCTGCTTTGGGCAGGGTTTCCCCAGGATCTTTGCAGCAGAACTGCTTAACCCCAACAGCGCTGGGAATAGTCTGAGGTCTCTAGGGATGCTCCCGTGGCTTTGGATGTGTCCAGGAGGACACTGCTGAGCTGTGGCTGCAGAACTCCTGCAGTGGGCGGGGATGTGCTGGTGTACTGGGAGCACTGGGAGCTCTTAGGGCTCATGCCAGAGTGGGCTGTCAATTTAGGGACTTGGTATCTTTGCAAATGGAAGTTCAGGACTGTCAGGAACAGCCTGGTTTTTTACCGAAATTGCACTTAAATCAGCATCAGGAGATGCCAGCCCCGTTCCTGTGGATTGCTGTGCAGCCCCATCATCATGGAAGAGATGCAGGGTGGCAGAGGGGACATCAGAAGTGATGTCCTCGGTATTGTCCCCCAGCCACCACTCTGCCCGAGATGAAGCATCTCATCCACAAAATGTTGCCATGCTCCATTAATCCACCCTAAAACGTCAGACGGAGATTCTCTCTTGAATTTTAAATATTTTCAGCCATCCTGACTAGCTCTCAAATTGCCCCGAAATGACCGGTTTCCAGAACATTCCCCCGCGTTATTCCCGTGCCTGGTCGCTGCTGCCCGCTGTGCCCCAGCTCCACACGGCGGTGCCGGGTCCCCGCAGAGGTTCCCTCGTCCCTGGGCTGGAGCACGTCACCAAAAGGACCCCGGAGGCCCCGGGGACCACCTTTGCTGTCCCCCCGCTGGGGTCCCCCTGCGGAGCCGCCCTCCCAGGGGTGCTCCCGGCCCCTCAGCTCCCGACGCTGGCACTTCGCACCGCAGCGTGCAAGACAGCGAGACGGGCCGAGACGTGAGGATCCTCCTTGCCGAGCAGATGACGCTGCTCTGGGATCCATCCCACAGCTATCCCTTCTGTCGTGCTCGAGTTTTTGGATGTCTTTGCGTTTGGCACCAAATTTCCTTCCCAGACTAAAGCTTTGCACTTGGAATGATGCCTTCAGAGCCGGGCTGAGTGGCCAGGCTGCTCATCCGATCCCTCCAGCACTGCCAGCAGCTTGGATGGCGCTTCCATGAAGTCTCCTTGCACCTTCCTGCTGCAGCCACCTGTCCTGGGGTGCCAATGCCTTGTCCTCACTCCCACGGAGCGGGCACAGAGTCAGGCCCCTGCCCAGTCTCTCGGGCCCTCTGGGGGTTGAACACCTGCAGTCCCTGGGCTCCTGGGGGCTGGGAAAAGGGAGAAAGGTCTGGACAAATCCGTCCTTGTCCCTGCCCAATGCAGAGCTGGGAATCCAGGCAGAGCCTCCTCTCTGTGCATCACGAAAGCTCCAGGCTCAGCCAGCACTCGGGGCTGGTCAGCTGCTCCTCTGGCCTCTTCCCAGAGAAAGGAAAAGGAGGAAAAAGGGATAAAAGAGAGATGTCTGAGCCGGGGCTGTGCTCTGGGAGCGGGCCAGCTGCAGCTGCAGCACTGCCGGGAGCTCCAGCCAGCGAAAGGATGGAGCAGAGGGGGAAGGAGCTCCTCAGCACCCTGGGAACTCTGTCCCCCCTGCCTGGGGACAGCGTTACCTCCGTGTGCCCCCAGGCACTGGGGGACAGAGCAATGCAGCCAAGGCTCCCCATCCCAGGGCTGGATCCAGGTCCCCTGCTCACTCCCCCCAGGCTCTGGCTGCCACCAGGATCAGGACACTGGGCTGGATTTAGAGCTCAGAGCAGCTCCCACAGCTCTGACAGTGTGGCAGTAAGTCACAGCAGCTCGCTTCCAAGGGCTCGTTATTCCACATCCATGTCATCCAAGAAAGACACTGGGCCAGGAATGGTGTCTTGAAAGCGCCGGAGGAGCGTTCCCTGCCAGCCACAGCCCTTTCTACAGCTCCTGGCAGTTCCTCCCCTGGTTTTTGGGGGTCCTGGGGCTGCCAGAGCTCCCTGAGCTGTACCAGGTCACAGGCACCGACCGTGGCTGCTCCATGTCCCCCAGCCACAGGGACCACGGCTGTAGATCTGAGTCAGGGATAACCAACGCTGCCCTTGGTTATGAGCCAGTGCCACAGGCTCTGCTGGAAACCCACAGCGCAGGAGTCCCTCTCCAGTATGGAAAATGAGTCTCCCTTGCTCCCGGCTCTACGCCTCCAGCTCCAGGCTCCAGTTGGCTCCTCCAGCTGTCCAGCTCCATGGATCTCCTCTGGTTTTGGAAATCCTTACGGATGAAGTCTGAGACAGGACAGAGCTGAGCAGCAGAGGTTCGTTTATTCCCCAGCAGCGCTGCTGACGCTGTGGATGTCCTGGCTTGGCACTGGATGGAGGCCGGGTGCCCACCAAAGCTGCCCCATCACTCCCGCAGGAGACCCCTCCATGAACTCCCCCACACGAGCCCTTCCCACAGGCTGCAGTCCTCCTGAACTTCTCCAGTGTGGGTCCCTTCCACGGCGTGAGTGCTTCAGGAACAGGCTGCTCCAGCACGGATTCCTTCCGCGGCGTCACGAGTCCTGCCAGCAAACCTGCTCCAGAGTGGGCTCCTCTCTTCGTGGAGACACAGGTCCTGCCTGGATCCCACTCCAGCACGGGCTCCTCCGTGGACTGCAGGTGGATCTCTGCTCCCCTGTGGATCCCCACGGGCTGCAGGGCCACAGCTGCCTCACCCTGGGCTGCACCACGGGCACCTGCAGCATCTCCTCCTCCTCCTCCTCCTCCTCCTTCATTGACCTTGGTGTCTGCAGGGCTGCTCCTCTCGCAGATTCTCACTCCTCTCCCTGGCTGCCGTTTCCATTGTGCAGGTATTTTTATCCGTGGGTAGAGCAGGATGTGGGTAGAGCAGGATGCGGATAGAGCGGGACCGGCCCCATGGGACGGAGGGAGAACATCCTTAACAACTTGTCTGTTAACAAGCTGTGAAAGGAGACAGACAGCCAGGAGCTGGCAGCCTGTGCCCTGGAATGAAGGACACCTTCCCTCCCTGAGCACCTCGGCAGGAAGGGCTCCTGCTGCAAAGACTTTCTCCTTCCCTTCCTCCTGGTTCCTGTGGGCTGGGTTTCCTGGCACTGCACCGGGGCTGCAGGGACAGCAGTGAGGCACCCGCACCGCACGGGTCTGCTCCCTGCATCCCATCAATCCAGCGCCGCTCACTCGTGCAGCAGCCGGAAAAGCGACCTGTGAAGCAGGTCCTGTTGGGAAGGGGTCTGGGAAGCCGTGGCAAACGGCGACGAGCAGCAGCTGGAGGGCAGCAGCCTGAGCCGGGGTGATGCCCATCCCTCCCTGGCTCCCCGAGCCGCCCCTCACTCTGTGCTTTGCCCCCTGGCTTGGGGTGCACCAGCTGGGGGGTGACAGGTCCCCATCCCCACTGCCAGGGGCTGGCACCCGCTGCTGCCCGAGGTCTCTGCTGGCACCGCTGGCTTTGCCCCCAGGTGCTGCCCTGCCAGAAGGGGCATGGCTGGGAGCTGCCCTTGGCCCCCAGGCTCCTGGGTGGCTCAGCCTGCTGCCCCCTCAAGCCCTGACGGAGGCAGGGGGCCGGGCGCTGGCGGGGGGCCGGTGTCCCTGTCCCCTCCAGTGGGTCCCTGGGACCGGAGCAGGGACGGGCACATCCCCACCTTCCACAGCCCCCTGTGCCTGGCAAGCCAAGTGGTTAAAGCCACACAACTCTCACCACCGAATCCAGCAATTTCATACCCCTGACAAGAGTGTAAATCCATCCTGATGGACTGGAAAATTGGAAAGCCAGTGCTCACGCCGTGTTTCCTACAGACATCTCCGAGCTCCTGAAAGATGCGCTCGGTGGCAGGCCCCGGTTCCAGCCGTGTCGCTCACGTCATGCTAATTAAAATAGAGCCTGTGTTTTGTAACAGGATTTCCTTGGAGCGCATTTTACTGCTCAGTAACCACTTTCAAATATTTGAAAAATAAAATCGCATCAAGTAAATAACTTTCGGATTGCTCACAGAAGGTTACTCTGCTTTTGGTTTTTTTGTTCCCAAAGCCCACTGGAAGCAGCTGCACTCATCGCAATGACAGAGGATGGAAAATACACAGATTTCTGAGGCTGCTTGTAGTCTACATCAAAAGCTGTGTGTTATTTAATCATACAAAGCCCATTTCATTAAAAAAACAACTGTTTGTACAAAATGGAATAACAAAGCCTCCTAGCTCTTGGAACCGACCTGGAGTACCCAGGGAACATCCCTGCCCGCTGGCAGGAGGGGCCCTGCTCACACCAGCTGATTTTGATGCCTCTGTTACCTGCCCAGCACTGCCCTGACTCCCCTCTGCCTCATCCATGACTTACTATCCATGAACTTCCAAACCCAGCACAACCTGACTTCCAAGGGACCGATCACACACTTCCCTTTTTACACGGTTTGCTTTTCCAAGATCTCTGCTGCCGTTCTGGATGCCAAGGGAGCACATTCAGCTGACTCGGTGCAGCCTGGCTCCTCAGCCCCAAATCCTGGTACCAGATTCCTCAGTGAAGGAGAAGTTAAAAATGTACAGAAGGAAATGACTGTGACACTGTGACATCCACAAAACTGCACTTGAAATGGCATCTTTGTATATTCATAATGGCAAAAAATACAGGAGAAGCAGAGGGCTGAGAGAGACTAATTTCATTTACTCCTGATCCAGGCTCTCCTCATCCTTTCTGCCAAGGAAGAGAGAAGGAAGAGGAGCCATTTGCCATGGCCTCTGATAGCTCTCCATCTCCCATTCCCGTTATCTGTGCTGGCAGCCTGGCTCTGTGCTGTTATCTCGTTGCTCGGGGCGCTGCCGCGAGAGCTCACCACGCACTTGTTGCAGCCCTGGCCGAGTTCACGCTCGGTTTTCCTTCCTGCTGGACACACCTGATCTCCTGGAAACAGCCTCCCGTGGTGCCACGCTCACCACAGAGCCAGGGGGATCTCTGTCCTCGCTCTTGGGCTGTCACAGCCACCCCGGGGGCGCCGAACGCCTCAAAGAAGAGAAGGGAGGGCGCAGGTGATGGGGCTGCAGAGGAGCCCGAGGCTCAGCACCCCCAGCTGCATTTCTGGCACCGCAGCCTCGGCCAGGGCTTGCTGGTCCCATCACAGCCTATGGTAGACATCCCAAATATATCCAGGAACCCTGGATCTCCCAGGGGCTCAGCTGTGCCCCTGCCATCCGCAGCGGCAGGGGCTGCTCCCAGCCTGAGCCCGCACGGGCAGCGCTGCCCTCTCTGCGGGCAGCTGCCCACCCCGCCGTGTTTGCCCTGTGCCACGGTACGGATGAGTGCCCCGCCGGTGCTCCCGGCACAGGCACAGGCTGCCCGGAGCCTCCTGGCACAGGTCCCTGCGCAGGGACGAGCCTCTGCTGCCTGCTCTGCTCCCTGCCGGTGGGTGGGTGCGAGCGGATGCCGGGAGCAGAGGAGAGGCTTTCACACCTCCTCCCTGTTGATCTAAACGGCTTCACCAGTGCAGAGCACCCAAAGCCACCAGCCAAGAACCCAATGGGTGCAAGTCATGCGAAAATGGTTTTTTCTTGAGCGCATGAACTGAAAGGGCAGCAGATGGAGCACAGCAATCTGTCTCTGCGGGGTCTGAGCCTGCTTCCCCCCAGCTGGAGAACAGCAGGATTTGCTGCTCTGGGCCCTGGCTCTGTCCCCCTCCACGCAGATGGACAAGACCCCCCGGGCTACGGCAGAGCTGCCACGTCGCCACCGGCTCCAGGCTGCGTAGGCAGGAGTTGGGATTTTATGACAATAATTCACCAAACCTTGTAAAGGGTCAACAATTTATCAGCTCCCTTCCTGCCAAGGAAAGAGGAGTTCAGCACGCTGTGTTCTCCTACCCTGAGATTTATGGCAGATCGTGCCAGATCCTGTTCCCGGGAGCTGGACTGCCTGCTGATGCTCCCAGCGGGACTGGGGCACCCCTGCTGCCTCCAGCGCAGCAGGCGGTGAGGGAGCTGAGAGCCTGCACGGGGCCTGTGCTTGCAGATTTGCTCCCCAGCTCCTCCAGGCCCCCCCGGGAGCCTGGGAACCATCACTGCACTCACACAGAGCACCAGCAGCCCGGACCAGAGCGTTTGTGTAACACACTGGAGGAACGTGCCTCTCTGTGTGTCCCCGTGCTGGAACAGGCAGCCAGAACTGGCAGGGACTTTGGATCTGAGCCCTCCACACGTACGTGCATGTGGGCAGAACACAAATCCATGCAGGTGAGAGAGAAATGCCATCCTCTACATCCATTTCCTTTTGCTGCCCAGAAAGGATGGATTCTGTAATACAATCCCTGTCTGGTGAGCCGGGTTTAAGACCAAAAAGTCAAAGTCATTTAATGCAATCTGAGCGTGAGAGCAGGGACTGGAGTGGGCAGGAGGCATCACACAGCACTCCTGACACCAGGAGCTGCTCGTCTTTGCTACAAACACCCTGCCAGCCCCGGAGGGCAGCCTCAGGCCCCGAACACACTGCAGCACCAGCACACACCGGCCTCTCCCGTTCTCCCAGCGAACAATCCGCACTGGTAACCCCATCCGGACGCACACCCGAACCCAGCAGCCTTGCCCCGGCATCCCAGCAGTGCCGAGGGACTGGGCACAGGCACAGCTTCAGTCATCTCTGAGCCCCACGCGAGTTTGTGATGACTTTGCCAAGTCACCCGCGAGCACATCCCAGAGCCTATTCTTAGGGCTGTCATCGCGGCCGTGGGAGAGGGAGTGGGGCTCGGTGGAAACGTGAGACACGTGGAACGAACATGCAGCCCCTGGCAAACACTCAGCCCCCCACGGCCACCCTCTGCCCGAGACGGGGGGTCGGGGACACCAGTGGGGACCTGGCAGTGGGGGCTGGAGGGACACCGGGGGCTGGGGACACACGGAGGGCTGGGGACACACAGAGCACTGGGGACGCATCGGGCCGCTCTCCCTGCGGGAGGGAGGCGGAGGGTCCGGCACGGCTCCCGGGAGGCCGCGGCCGCGTTAGCGCTCGGTCCCCCGAGAGGACGCGGCTCCCGGCGCGGCCCCGGGCGGCCGGGGCGAAGGGAGCTGTCCGCCCCGCGGTGCT
>WBMZ01006684.1:0-12063 GCA_013400975.1 Atrichornis clamosus
CATCCATCCCTCCATCCCTCTTCCCAGTGCAGATCCCGCTGAGAGGAGCAGGTGCCTCCACAAACTCCACCCGAATCACAACCCTTGGAGCCGATTCCCTGACAGAATCCCAATAATTTTCATTTTATGCCGATCAATCCCATTTTCCCCCTATTCCAGTCCATTACCAGTTACAAAAAATTCCCTAATCCCGGTTTTCCTGCCCTTCACCTCCCCTCCTGCTGCCAAAGCCTCAGAATTCCCTGAAACGCTCTTTCCCTGCTTTCCAGCAGCCTGCTCTCCCACTGAATTCCCGTTTTTCTGCTGTGTGCCTGGCTGTCTCCACCTCGGCCCTTGAGGGGACACTCCTGGAGCAGCACTTGGAGCTCTCGGCTCTCTCCGAGCACAAAACGTGGCCCAAATCCAAGGAACGACGCGGGATCCGGGAGTTTTACGCAAATTGGCCTCGTCAGCAGCGGGAAATCCGAGCCCAAGGATTTGTTTTCCCTCTTATTTTTCTTGTGGTGTTTTGGCAGCAAGAATCCCGAGCCAAAAGTGAAGTTCCACTTCCAGAAGCGGAGCAGAAACATTTGGAATCTCTCCGGGCTGCTGGAGCTTTTCCCAATTCTCCTCCCAAAATCCTCCACTTGTGCTGCTGCTGCTGCTCCCATTTGTGCGGCCACCTTGCAACAAATTAGGGATTTCTCCCAAGAGTCCGGGAATGTGAGGAAAACAGCCCCGGAGCAATGCCTGGGAGTTGAATTCCAAAGCTGGGACAAAGCCGAGAAGGAATAAAAAGCTGAGGAGAAACAAAGAAATCCCACCCCTGGATTTTTTGTCCAGTTTTTTGTTCCCTCTTGGATGTCTTTCCCGGTTTTCTGGAGCTGGGATGAAGCAGGGAAGGTTCTGCTGTTACCTCCACGTGGAGAAACTTTTCCGTGCTCTCCTGTATCCCATTCCCATGGCGTTGGTGACGCATTCCTGGCAGGAATTGCTTTGTCATCACCTTGTGCCTCGTTCAGTTTCCCAAAATTCCAGGGATTTAGGTGGGAAGAGTCTTCATCCAGTGGGAAATCTTCACTTCCAGGACCTGAGCCTTAAAATTGTGACCATTTTAACCACCAAAGTCATGGAAACTTGTCCTGGGTGGGATTTTCCGGAGGTTTTCCCGATTTATTTTAACATTTGCTGTCGGAGTGCCCCTCGTGTGCCCCACAAGGTCATTCCCATCAATCCTTTTCCAGCTGCCCACAATTCCTTCCTCTCTTCCTCCACAGGAGTTGCTCCACTCTCAGATGTGTTGGCACAACTGGGAATCAATTCCTTCCAAACAATCCTCAGGAGTTTTGGGATTAAACCTCAGGCAAATCCTCTTCCGGAGCTTCCAAGTTCACCTGGAGGATTCTGGCATGGCTGAGGGAAAGTCTGGAAAATGTGGAGGAGGAATGGAGCTGGGAAAAGGGACTTTTGCTCCCATAGAATCCCAGGATAGATTGGAAAATCCCTCCAGGATCATGGAATCCAAGCTGGGCCCAATCCCGATCTTGTTCCCATTCCAGAGCTCTGAGTGCCACCTCCAGGAATTCCTTGGACACCTCCAGGAATGGCGACTCCAAACCTCCCTGGGCAATTCCAATGCCTGAGCACCCTTTCCATGAGGAAATTTTCCCAATATCCAACCTGAGCCTCCCCTGGCACCGCCTGAGGCCGTTCCCTCTCATCCCATCCCTGGTTCTCTGGGAACTGATCCTGATCCCGCCTGGCTGCCCCCTCCTGCAGGGAATTGTGGAGAGCCAGAAGGTTCTCCCTGAGCCTCCTTTTCTCCAGGATCAACATTCCCATCTGAGCTCCAAATCCCAACCGAAGGCGGCCGGATCCAGGAGTTGGAATGAGATGATCTCTAAGGTCCCTTCCAACCCGAACCACTCTGGGATTCTGGGATTCCACGACATCCAGATTTACTAGGAATTGACTGGATGTTCCTCTCCCGACCACGGAGCTCATTCCACGAGCATCAAATCCAAGAGTGGATCAGAAACATTGGGATTTGTGATCCCTGAGGTACCAACTGCCCTCAGCCTTGTCCAAGCGACTGCATCCAAAGAATGGCAAAGGAAAAATGGGATGAATTCGGGATAGAACCAATTATAGCAGGAAATGGGAGTTCATGAATCCATGGGAACAATTAGGAATTATCCTGGACGTTATCCTATGGGCTCCCAACGCAGCGGGGTCACGCCAGCAGAATTCCAGTGCAATCCCTGGAGTTGCACCCGCAGGAAGTGCCTGGATTCTCCCGTTGTTTCCCGTTCCACAGGACAGTCCTTAGCCTTTTCCCGGTGCCCAGAGATCCCTGCTGTCGATCTGCACTGCCACCTTGTGTGACTCCGGATTTCGCTCCGGCTGCCTTGGGAACTTCCCTCTCCCGTTCTGCCGCAGATCCCTCTCTCCCTCCACTCCCACGGATTTTCCGTCCGATCGTGAAATGCTTTCATAATTCCCGCAAAACCTCCTGTTATTCCCGCTTGTCTCAGCTTCCCACAGGCTCCGATCTCATCCCTCCTCCTGCTGGCGGAAAATCCCTTGGAAAAGCGTGGATGCTTCAGGCTCTCAGACATGGATTTTTCCAGGCCTGGTATCCCATCTCCTCGTTCCCTTCCCTCTGGATCCTCCGGCTTGACTCGTGCTCAGGAAGCTGGGAATAATCAGACCCGGCATGAAAAAGATTGGAAATTTGGGATTCATCCTCCCTTAGCCCCCTGAGCTCCCATCTCCCACATGGCTGTGCCTGTCACATTCCCAAATCCAGCTCCGGGAATCCATCCGTGAACGATGGGTAAAGAACTTGCACAGGGAATTCCCTGCACGGGATCAGATCCTACAAGACGCAGAGACATCCAGGAAAATCCCATCCTGTAGGATTTTCCTTCAAGGAGCACACTCAGATTGAGTTGAAGGAGATAAGGGGAGTCTCCCCAGTCCAGGATTTTCCTTCCTCCTTCAAGGAAGAAATCCATGTTTTCCCAATGTTTTCCCAATGTTTTCTTTCAGTGACAATTGGTGCTGGTTTTCCCGTAAAAAGTAGGTGGGGAAGGAGAAAAATCAAGGAATTTTGTGTGTCCTGAGGAGCAAATTGGCAGGGAAATTTATTCCTCAATCCCCAGGTATCCCCACTGTGTATTCCCAGTTTTTGCTGATCCTCTCCACACATCCTGCCCTCTCCAGCAGCTGGATCCAGGTTGGAAAGGATTCCTGACAGGCAAAGGAAACGCTCGGATTTTCCCTTTCCACTTGGCAACCTGTTGTCCCCGTTATCCACGCTTTATCCCGCTTTATCCACACTCAATCCGACTTTAAATTCCTCATTGCAGCCCCAAACCCATCCACAGGGATCCCAAAGGATGTCCCAGTATCCCAAAGTCTCCCGAATTTCCACGTCTGGCCTCGGGAACGTGGGGAGCTTGATTTGAGATTTATCCGTCCTGATCCCTGGAGCTGAGCTGAAGGCCCACACTGGAATTCTGGGATGTTTATAAAACACTGGATTGAAATGATTCGGGAACAGGCTGGAATTAAGCTCGAACTAACTAATCCTGGCTCCCAGCACTCGAGTTTAACACAATTAAGTCCCAGGCAGAGGAACAGAAGCTTAATTAGGGTTTAATTAAGGTGATCCTGGCAGTGCTTCCAACGGGGATTTTAGGCCGCGCTGTGTTCTGGATCCAATGGGAAGACGTGGATCCAGCGCCATTCCCAGCTGTTCCCTGTTCCTCTCTCTCCTGGAGTTGCTGCCTCCCATTCAAGGATCCCAATTTATAGGAGGACATGGGAATGTTGGAGCAAGTCCAGAGGAGGCCATGGAGTGGATAAGGGACCTGGAGAACCTTCCCTATGGAGCCGGGCTGGGAGAGCTGGGAATGTTCACCCGGAGAGGGGAAGGATGTGTGGAGACCTCAGAGCAACTTCCAGGATCCGAGGGGGCTCCAGGGAAGCTGGAGAGGGACAATTCATCAGGAGCTGGAGTGACAGGAAATGGGAATGGGCTCAGACTGAAAGAGAGGAGGTTTGGGTGGGATATTGGGAAGGAATTCCTGGCTGGGAGGGTGGAGAGGGGCTGGGATGGAATTCCCAGAGAAGCTGTGGCTGCCCCGTCCCTGGAAGTGCCCAAGGTCAGGTTGGAGCAACCTGGGATAGTGGGAGATGTCCCTGGACACGGCAGGGGATGGAATGGGATGATCCTAAAGCACTTTTCCAACCCCACCCATCCCGGGATTCTGTGGCTCTGTGATCCACTGGGATCATCCACTCCTTTCACCTCCGGATTTTTGCCTTGGCATCGAACAGTTCTCAGGAATCCGGACAGTTTTTCCTGCCTGGATCAGGCAGGGGAGCCCAAGAGGTGGGAAAATTCCTTCTCCAAGCTCCGAGTTACAATCCCAACTCCAGCAGAGCCAAGTCCCGATTTATTCCCGATTTTTCTCCCCCAGTGTTTGTTTGTGTTTCGTTAAATCCCGACCCTGTGCCCGAGGTCAGGGAACTGAACTCCAGCTGCATTCCCGCTGTATCCCAGCCTCTGGAAGTTAATTTTCCTTGCTTTACACATTAACACCGTGCCAGTCGTGCTTAATGACAAATCCCTGCCTCCAGCAGGAAAAGTGTGGGACAAAGGGATTGTTTAATCATTCCAGGGGTGATTTCCATGGATGGGAGGAACAGCAAAATTCTCCTCATTTATTCCGGAGTGGATTTGTTCTCCAATGCCCTCCTGGCTTTTATTTCTTTCCAGGTCTGATCCCGTGGAGTTGGAAAACATCGACCTCTGTCAATGTTCAACTCAGGGACAGGGCTGGAATTCCAGAGCGGAATCTTTCGGGATCATTGCATGGCCTTAATTAATCATTAACGAAGTTTCGCAGTAGGAAAAATCCGAGCACATCAAACCCTTCTCCCTGGCTGATTCCCAAGGTGCCCACGGAATCCTGGAATTGCTTGGGACGGAAGAGAGCTTAAAGACCACCTCATTCCAACCCCTCCGAGGATTTTAAGGTTGGAATTTTGGGGTCGCTCTGCTGGAAGGAAGGCAGAACCAGGATGCTCCATAAAATCCATATCCAGGGCAAAGAGAATCCTTGAATCCTGGCATGGTTTGGGTTGGAAGGGAATTTAAGGATCATCCCATTCCGTGGGCAGGGACACCTCCCACTATCCCAGGCTGCTCCAAGCCCCATCCAACCTGGCCTTTTGTTGGATCATAGAATTCTGGAATATCCTCGGTTGGAAGGGATCCACAGGGATCACGAGCCCAACTCCTGGCACAGGAGATATCCCAAAATCCCACCCTGTCCCTGAGAGCGTTCTCCACCCTCTGGAGGAAGAGCCTTTTCCCGAAATCCAGCCTAACCCTCCCTGACACAGCTCCAGCCATTCCTTACGGATGTGAAAGCTGAAGTTCCTGTTTATACACAACGAAATTCCCAAAAACTCCAAAAACCTTGGCAAATCCCTCCCAGAGCAGCACCAACCACCACAACCATGGGATTTTCCTCCAAGGTTTGATCCAAGGATATTTTGCAGCCCAGGGACACAAAAGAACTCCGGGATCCTGGAAAATATTTCGGTTTTCCCAAATGTACCACGACAGCAACACATGGAAAAGCCAAAATCCCTCGGTTCTGTCCCAAAGGTGGGACCTCCCTCCCTCATCTCCATTGCCCCCATCCCAAGTCCTCCCACAGAATCATGGAATGCTTTGGCTTGGAATGGAGCTCAAGGATCATCCATTCCATTCCCAGGTTGCTCCAAGCCCCGTCCAACCCGGCCTTGGGCACTTCCTGATCAAACTGGAGGAAAATCCCTCTGGATTTCTGAGCCGACCCCTCCTCGCAGTGCCCTCCAAGGGCTTCTTAGAATCCCAGATTTTCAAATCCAGGTGGAAACGGATCTCAAGGGGATCCCGAGAATCTTGAGGAGCCCAGGGCCGGCACCTGAGAGGGGACACCAGGACCAGGAGAAGCCTCAGCTCAGGGATCCAACCACTTCCAGAGCCTTTCCTGCCCCGTTCCGCTCCGCTCTTCCCAGAATTTGGCCAAGAAGGAATCCATGGATTTCTCCATCACTGCTGGGGTGCAGGATGAAGCCTCCGGTCGATGTGGTCGCTGTGTTCTCGCCCCGCCACCCAATCCTCCCCCTATTCCAGGTTTTTGGCAGCTCCTCGGGCTGAATCCAGGGAATGCCAAGGGCTCAATGAGGTGAAGGCAAATCCAAAGGCGTTTCCAGAGACCTTTGGGAACCTTTCGGTAAATATTGAAAAGTTGGAATGCAGCTCCAGCTTTGCTCTGGAATTCCTGTCACCGCTCCCCGCCCGGACCACAAAACCTCCTCCCATCATCCTCAAGCACTCAGGGCACTCTGAATCCCCCTTTGGAAAACAGAATTATTCCCGGGATGCTTGGTCCGAAAGAGTTAAGAAAATATTCCCTTCCTCCATTAATTCCCAACCAATCCCAAGGAGAGAACAGAAAATTCCCTGCATTTGCACCACTCCATCCCTGGGAGCCATCCCTGGGGTTGGACTCGAGGCCTTTTCCAACAGAACGGATTCTGCGAGCCTGGAAAACGTTGGATTTTCTCCACTGATGAATATCCCTGAGCGTTCGGAATTTGAACAGTGCCAAAGGTTATAAAAGGTGGATGGAATTCCCAGAATTCCCAGGCTCTGTGTGTGTTCCTGGAGATTCAGCTGCTCCCTCTAAATCTTCCTCTTATCTGATTGTGCTTTCATTCCATCCCAAACTGAGAATACTCCCCCTCCTTCCCAGGGAAACTTTGGAAAAATATTACGGGGTCACGAAAACCTTTGGTGTCCATAAATCCGTGTCAGCAAAAAATTCATCATTATGGGATGGAATCTCAACTCTGCTCTGGGATCCAGCACAGGGAAGACATGGAATTGCTGGAGTGAATCCAGAAGAGCCATGGAGCTGCTCCCAGGGCTGAAGCCCCTCTGGAGCCAGCCTGGGAGAGCTGGGAATGCTCACCTGGAGATGGGAAGGATCCAGGGAGAGCTCAGAGCCCCTTCCAGGGCCTAAAGGGGCTCCGGGAGAGCTGGAGAGGGATTGGGACAAGGGATGGAGGGACAGGACACAGGGAATGGCTTCCCATTGGAAAAGGGGAGATTTGGGTGGGATGTTGGGAAGGAATTCCTGGCTGGGAGGGTGATGAGGAGCTGGGATGGAATTCCCAGAGAAGCTGTGGCTGTCCCTGGATCCCTGGAAGTGTCCAAGGCCAGGCTGGACACTTGGAGCAGCCTGGGATAGTGGGAGGTGTCCCTGCCCATGGAACCAGTCGATCTCCAACCTTCCATCCCAAAGCATTCCCTGATCCCATGATCTACGGGATAATCCAGCAGTTTTTACTCACTCCTGCATCCCTCTGGTGTCACAGCAGGACTGGGAATGTTGTCCTCGCCCTGCTGGAGCTGCCTGGGCTTTTCCATCCCAGGATTTTATGGCACAGGATGTCTCTCCTCTCTTGGAAGGAGCTTCTGAGCTTTTCCAGGCACAGCCAAGGCCTCCTGCAGCGGGAATTACGAGTTTTATGGAATTTCACTGCCTTTGAAATAAACACTCCCTAGGATCCAGTAGCTCCCATCAGAGCCTCATTCCCAAAATCCGCTAAAAAAACATCGAGGAACAAGAGAGCGGGAAACACTCTGGGAAAATGAGATCAACACCGGGAAAATTTGTTTTTCCACTCGGATTAGATGGGATGTTGGGAAGGAATTCTTACCTGTGAGGGTGATGAGGGGCTGGGATGGAATTCCCAGAGAAGCTGTGGCTGCCCCTGGATCCCTGGAAGTGTCCAAGGCCAGGCTGGANGGAGCAGCCTGGGATAGAGGGAGGTGTCCCTGCCATGGCAGGGGTGGGAATGGATGGGATTGAAGGTCCCTTCCATCCCAACCCATCCTGGAATTCTCTGATAGGAATTGTGAACCATTTCCTTACCAATCCCGGCTCCCTTTCATGTCCAATTAATGGGACGCTCCTTAATTAAATCACCTCCGACTGACAAGATGGATTAAAACATTTAAATTTTTTTTTTAAATTAACAAGGAAAAATATCAAACTCATCCTCTCTTTCTATGGATCTAAAATACATTGGAATGAGCGTTCAGGCGATTCCCTTCCCAGAATCCAGAATCGGTGATTTCTGGTGTATTCCAGGCTCACTGAGGGCAAATCCTGAGGAAAACAAGGATCATTCCTCATGGTTTCTTCACCAACCACAGCAACAGCAGGAGTCGGATTTCACGAGGCCGGGATGACTCCACAGAATAAACTTGGGAATACCAAAGGCATTGTCAGGAACCGCAGGCTGCTGATGGACAGCACAACAACAATGACTCCACACGGATTTTCCAAATCCAAAGATTTATTCCTTCTCGTTGGCTTGTGGACTGGCAACGCTTGAAAGGCTTCGAGTTTTCAGGGAGATTTTCGGATCTTCCTAAAAATCTGATTCAATGTTTATAAAGGACGGCTTTTGCATCCAGTTTTGGGATTAAAAATTCCAATTGGGAAGGGAAATAAATCTGTGTTACCCATGTTTCAATCGCAGCTCATCCCCACCAATTAATGCTTCTCTATCAATTAATTCTTCTCTATCAATTAATTCCGGTGATAGGATAATCCCAATATCCACCCAGAATTACAGCTGGAATTTGGGATCTGGCTGCCTCAGGAGTTCATTGGAATAAATCCTGCAGTTCCCTGTGTCAGCCCAGGCTCTGACCTTCTCCATCCAGGGAATTTTATGGATTTGGCCTCTCCTGCAGGCCCCAGAGAAGCTGTTGGTGCCATGAATTATTTGTGACGGAGAACAAGGAACGGGGACAACGTTCCAGAGGGGGAATGCTGTGTTCCCACAGCCTCCTGGCATAAATATTCCTCTTTTGTCAGCAAGAAAACTCTGGGATACTGATGGCAAAGATAAGGATGGGGCCGTGCCAGCTCTGAGGAGCCGGAGCAGACGGATTCCGGGTGTGCTCAGCTCCAGGAAAGGAGAAAGAGATGGGAATGAAGCGGCTCCTCCGAGTGCAAGCTGCACTTTGGAGCAGCAGTTATTCCCGACTGGATTTTGGCCTGGAGCCTGAGCTCTCCGGCTTTTCCAAGACCAGTAAATAACTCAGTGGCCTCTTCTTAAAAAGGCTTTTTCCAAGGCTTTTCTCCATCCCTGAATGATCCGGCTGGAGCTGGAGTTGTTTGGGAGACAGGAGAATTCCCCCTTTCCATAGGGAGCTGCTGAAGGCATTGAGGCCTTGTTTTGGCCTTGTTTTCCAGCTTGGAAAAGCTTGGATCCAGGCCTCAGATTGTCTCACCCCAGAGATTCCAGGGTTTTTTCCAGCTGCACTTGTTGGGAGGTGGATCTGGAAAAATGGAAAAGGCACCGGGAATTTGGTGGAATTTGGTCCACAAAAACCTGCGGGAAAGAGAGACATCCACAGGCACAAAAATCCGGATGCAAATGGGATGGAAAGATTTCCATGCACAACAGGGCCCGGGGATTTAAGGAATAAAATCCTGCAGGGATTGGGACAGGAATATGTTTAAATTTCTATGCAAATGAGCTGAATGTAATTACACCACAGAGAATCCCAGGATCATTGAGGTTGGAATCTGGGATCATGGAATCCAAGCTGGGCCCGATCCCCACCTTGTCCCCAGCCCAGAGCTCTGAGTGCCATATCCAGGAATTCCTTGGACACCTCCAGGGATGGCGACTCCAAACCCCCCTGGGCAGTTCCGATGCCTGAGCACCCTTTCCATGAGGAAATTTTCCCAATATCCAACCTGAACCTCCCCTGGCACAGCTGAGGCCGTTCCCTCTCCTCCTGTCCCTGTTCCCTGGGAGCAGATCCCAAATCCCCCCTGGCTGCCCCCTCCTGTCAGGGAATTGTGGAAGGTCCCCCTGGATCCTCCTTTTCTCCAGGCTGAGCCTTCCCAGCTCCCTCAACTGGGAATTTCTCCCAGACTGATCCTGGAGGATCTCAAGGCGTCTCTCAGGATGCTCACGTGGAACTGGAGAGGCTGAAATCCAGGGAAAATAATCCCAAAGAGAGACTGGAAATGGAGCTCAGCTTTTTTCCTGAAGACAACTTCTGGACGTCAAATTCCTAGACTTGGAAAAATGGCTGGATCCAGCCTACAGCTTCCCTGTGTTTTCTTCCTTCCTGCTCATTTTTCATCTCCTCAGCTAAATCCCTCTTTTCATTTTCCAATGGAATCATCAGTGCCTGCCAGTGGCTCGGGATGGACTCGGGATGGAGACTCAGAGATAATCTCTCCTCCTATCCCAAAACTTCTCATCCATCTTTTATGGACAACCAAAATTCCCTCCACATTCCCACGCTGAGCAGCCAATCCCGGTCTATCCGTTTTTAAAAGAATAACCACGCGAGGTGGCTCTGGAGGAAGGAAAAGAAATCATCCATAAAAAAAGATGGATGGAATCACTTTTAGCACTGGAAAACTGCCTCCGTTTCCTCAGCGGACAAATCCCAAAACCAAACTCCATTTCCCAGGATTCTGTCGGTTTTTATTTGCCTGTTAAGCTCTGGTGAATGCTGGGAAATTCCATCTATCCTGTGGCTCCGACCCATGGAGGAGAACGGGAATATGAGAACTTCAGTGTTCCTGAGGTTCCACTTGATTCCTTTGTTGGAATTAAACGTTATTCCCAATCCCATTTTCCTGAGGAAAAGCTCACTTGACGCTGTTCATCCTTAACAGAAATCCTGGTTTTTCTGACCCTTCCTCCTTATCCCATTGAATAGGAAAATTCCTCAGCACAGGCACGGCCTCAGGAGCAGAAACCCTGGAATAATTAAAGGGAATGATTAAAGGACAGCCCTTCCCTCCTCACCACTTCAATTCCACGTTTCTCATGGACACGCCAAGAATTTTTCTCCAGATCAGCTAAAATATCCCTTTCCTGTGCCGCAAGGAGTTTCTGCTTTCCCAAGAAACCCTGGAACCCGGGAACAAAATTAGGAATCAGGGGGGAGAAAAAGAAGAGGGAAAGGATCCTCCAGCTCTGAATGAATCCCTTGAAATTCCACTGTTTACTCAGGAAAAGAACACAAGGGTTTTTCCTTTTTTTTTTGTTGCGCTCTTCCTTTTTTTTTTTTCCTTTCCCGGAGGAAACCGGAGAAGGGTTTGGAAAAATCCCAATCCTTCAGCATTTTCCTTTAATTACAGAGTAGGAGTTGGTGAGGGCACAGCGTGGCTCCGGTTTTGTGCTGTTCCCTGCATTTTTGGGTGGCTGCAGTTTCCTTGGAATGGTTTGAGGCTCGGATTCTGTTTTGTTTTTCTGGTTTTCCTTCTCCTTTGGCCACGCTCGGCAGCAACTTTATCCTTGGATTTGTGGGGCTCTCCTGGAAGTTTTGTGAAGAATTCATTGTCTGGGGGATGTCAGGATTCCAAAGCTGTGGCTGGAGTCACTCCAGGTGCCAAGGAAAGAGCGGGAACACCTAGAAATGGGAGGGGGATCTGGAGCAACACGGAAAAGAGACGGATTTTCAAACTTTTCGGGAAATATTCCAATGATTTCTCCAATGATCCTTTAGTGGGAGTGCAGCTGCAAGTCAATCCTGCCATTCCTGCAAAACATGGCAGCAAGAGGCTGGCATGGGACATTCCCAGATTCCAGGGAGACAGGTGCTGGAAGAGAACCCGCAGCACGGGATCGCTGTGGGATGCAGGGAGGCTGGGAATGGCTTGGGAATGCTGGTGTAGACAAAGGCATCATTCCCTATTCCGGGAGGATCCGCAGCGGAGCTCACCTTGGGCTGGGCACCAACATCCAACGGTATCCAAGCTCTTCCTCTCTTCTCCTTATCTGCCCAATTCCATCAAAAACACAGGGATGGCCACAAAAAACATCCACAGATCCCATCCTGGATCCTTCCCTGGGACAGACGGAGCACCGCTCCTATGGAAACAGGCTGGGAGAGCTGGGAATGTTCACCTGGAGAAGGGAAGGATCCAGGGAGAGCTCAGAGCCCCTTCCAGGGCCTAAAGGGGCTCC
>WBMZ01006686.1:0-16197 GCA_013400975.1 Atrichornis clamosus
TATATATATAAAATAAAAGGATAAATGACATGGCTTGTCGTTGTGTTAGACACACACAAAAGATTAACAGGGCCTTCAAACGTGTCGCCTTGGAGGAGAGGGGAAGGAGGCCCCGGCACCGAGGAGCTGCCTGGCAGACCTATGTCTGGTTGGGTGACGGGGGACACTGGCAGCAGCTGTGCCTGTGACACTTCGGGGCCGGAGGTAGCCAGGGGTGGCCGCACTTTGGTCATGTCAGAGACAAGGGGATTTGGGAAGGGGCTGATTCACAGAATCACAGAATCAACAAGGTTGGAAAAGACCCCTGAGATCACCTAGTCCAACCTATGACCAAACATTATCATGTCAACTAAACTATGGCACTGTGTGCCACATCCAGTCTTTCCTTAAACACTTCCAGGGATGGTGACTCCACCACCTCCCTGGGCAGCCCATTCCAATGTCTAATTACCTTTTCAGTGAAGAAATCCCTCCTGTTGTCCAACCTAAACCTCCCTTGTCCCTCTCATCCTCATCTGATGGGTCCAAAGGAGGGCCAGGGAGGCAATCAGAGGTCTGGAGAACCTGCCTTGTGATGGAAGATTGAAGGAGCTGTGTCTCCTCCCCAGGAACACCTCAGCACTGTGTTTCCTGTATGTAAAGGGCACCCACAAAGAGGATGGTGTCTCTCTCTTCATGAGGAACCTCATGGACAAGACAAGGGGCCATGGGAGCAAGTTGTACTGGGAGAGTTTTCTTCTCAATATAAGAAATATTATTTTTTACAGTGAGAATCATCATGAGTGGAAGAACCTCCCCAGGGACATGGAGGAGTCCACATGGCTGGGAGTTTTTATGATTTGACAGGATAGGGTGCTCAATAATCTCATCTTTGCTCCCTTTCCCACCAGAGGCTGTACCAGATGATCCTTCGATGTCTCTTCCAGCCTGTGCTGTTCTGTGAGACCATCCTTGATAAAACTATTACAATTGTTGCTGGAAACAAGGTAAATTAAATACTCTAACCCTATCTTTTTAGTATTAGTGAATCAGGCATTACTTTATTCTGGCCAGGGGGTGTGTGTAGTGGATAATTCCACACTGCTAATGAATACTATATTGCTTATTATTAATTGAAACAATTAATTAACAGTTAATTAAAACCACTAACTCTACATGTCCATGAGATGTATTTGGAATTAGTCATTTCCCTTAGGTTGAGGGAGGTTGGCTCAATTCACAGATCTGTCTCTCTGAACTTAATGAATAGTCAGCACTAACTAAAACTAATTAGAAAAGCTATATAATTTCCATCAGAACCATAGAATCACAAAAGTTGGAAAAAATCTCTAAGATCATCAAGTCCAACCATTAACCCATTACTGCCAAGCCCATCACTAGACCCTGTCCCACGTGCCATATCCACACATTTTTCGAGCACTTCCAGGGGTGGTGACTCAACTGATTTCCTGCACAGCCTGTTTCAATGCCTGACTACCCTTTTGGAGAATAAATTTTTCCTGATTTTTCCTGGCACAACTTAACGCTATTTCCTCTTGTTACCTGGGAGAAGAGGCTGACCCCCACCTGGCTACAGCCTCCTTTCAGGTGGTTGTAGAGAGTGAGAGGGTCCCCTCTGAGCCTCCTTTCCTTCGGGCTGAACACCTCTAGTTCCTGCAGCTACTCCTCATCAGACTTGTCTCCAGCCCTTCCAAAACTCCACTGCCCTTCTTTGGACAAGGTCCACGACCTCAGTGTTCTTCTTGGAGTAAGGGGCCCAAAACTGAACATAGGATTCGAGTGTGTGCGCATTAATGTTTCTCATGGCAGCAGTCCTGCAGACTTAAGAGGTTGGTTGGTTTGAGGCTTTAACTACCCTATCATGAGATTGTTTTCTCCTAGTATCTAATTTTCATCTCCCTTGTTGTGACTTAAGCCAGTTTCCCCACCCTTAGTATGTACAAAGTGTAACAGACCTCCTTAAAATAGCCTTTGGTCTATCGGGAGGCCTCCTCAATCTCTCTTCTTCTAGGCTGAGCACCACCAACCACTTTGTTGTGATCAAAAGAGTCTATTTACTAAACCCTTCTGTGCTCTCAGACACTGGCTGTGTCCATTCTTACCAAGGTTATGAAAGTGAGAGGTCTCAGAGTCCCTTCACACCTACACCAGAACTGCTCTGCAGTCGATGGCATGACTCACAACTGTCACTGGGGGAAGTCTCTGCAGGAGGAGCACATCTGAAGCCCAGGTTAATTAGGAATGATCAAATCTGTTACCCTAAAGACAAAACTTCAGGTCTTTAGAATTCGGGGATGTTGAGGGGAAAATATCAGTAAATAAAGCACATCTGTATCATTCAAAAAGATTTTTAAAGTTATTTATTTAACATCCCAAGGGCCATTCTATGATTCTGTGATTACTGTCCTTAATTGGAAGAAATACATCTTCAGAGAAGTAAAGGAAATATGATCTTTACAAATTAGCCATTATGATTTTCAGAGTGATTAATGCCAAGCCATCTCCATTATAAAAATAAAGTTTCAAATTCTAAGATTTTTAAAAACACAACATAGAACGCAACTTGTGTTCTGTAAAAGACAATTTGCAGGCTGTTGCTTCAGTACCACTTCCTTCCCATCATATCATGGTGGGTTTTCCCAATTCTTCCAGAAGCTTACATAGTTAGAAATAGCATCATCATAATGAGTGTCATAAAATAAAGATTAAGATTGTGTGGTCTGAGAGAAGAGTGCATGTCCCTAGATTATAAACTCCTCACATCAGTGTGGGTATTTTTGCCTTTTGTTGATGCTGGACTATAGCTGAGGTTCTCCACCTTTCTTTCAGAAAAAATAATAAATAATGGTAATAAATACATTGACTAGAGAGTAGGCTGTCTACTGGAGGAATAACAAGAGAGCATATGATTCTTCTTTTTAACCCAGATTCTAGTGTAGAAAGCAGGGAGAAAAACAGCTTTTGCCTTCTCATTAAGAACCCAAATTTAATTTGAGCATGTGTTAATGTCACTGTTTCCATCAGGATTTGTGCATATGTGACCCATTCCCGTTTGCACTGAAAGAGCAACTCTACATGTCCATGAGATGTATTTGGAATTAGTCATTTCCCTTAGGTTGAGGGAGGTTGGCTCAATTCACAGATCTGTCTCTCTGAACTTAATGAATAGTCAGCAATGCTGAAGAGTAAAATTCCTCCTTTTTCTGGTGCCTTTTAAACCCCCTGAAGAGTTATCCCCTAAAGCCCAAGTAAAGTGGCTCTGAAGTGCTCTTGAATTGGGCAAACAGACAGAGGAGATCCTTTAGCTGGCCTACACATTTCTTCCTGTCCCTCTGGTAGCCCATGGTTTAGTCTCCACAGCCCAGGTTAGTTTGTTCTAATAATTGCTTTCTAACATTCTCTATCAATCGTGGCACTTTGCTACCACCAGGTGAACAGGAACTTGTAGAAGAAGTCGTGCGATTTGAAGCGAAAACCTTTTTCAGCAATGTGGGGCTGAAAGGATATTTTATACCCTTTGGCTTCAACATCCATTTGAATGCAGTCCAGCAGATCAGAAATACTTGGCACAGCCTTCCAGGGGCCAAACTTCACCACGGATTTTTTGTCCATGTCCAAACTGTTCAAGGCATCCTGACACCTGGCTGCATCCTCCTCAGTTCTGACTACGCACACGATGACACTGGACCGGCGGGATGCAACCGCTTCCGCCCTCGCGATGCGGATCATCAGCTCAATGTTCTCACTGTAGTTGGGCACACGAGCCAGAAACTGCCTCCTCGCCACGAGCTCCCCAAAGATCTGTGGGGAGTCCTCGAGCTGCTTGATTAGAGGCTCTATGTCGTAGAACAACGCCTCCTTGTAGACATCTTGGATGCACTGGGTGGGCACTTGGTTACTGCGCAGGTACTCCAAGATGTATTTGAAGTAGGTGCCTGGCCTGTCGATGAAGAACCTCCCTTCGGAGTCAGTCCTGAGTTTGGGCTGGCCGGTGAACATCTCTGCCAGCTTGGAGCCAGGGTGTTTCTTCAAGGTGCTCAGTGTTGTCGTGTACACCTCCCCACCGACATTCAACTCCACAATTGGTGACAACTGCAAGTATCACAAGGAGACAAAAAGCCATGTGTGTTACCAGTCTGAGGTCATCAATATGGAAAAGAAAGGTGATTGTGGCTGCAAGTTGGAATGATGGTGTGAAAAGCAGTATGAGCTCCCACCTCTTAGGCATCAGATGGGAACATCCACCTGATTTACTGCAAAATGTAGATGCAGGATGTTTATAAAGCCTTCGCAACCAGAGCAGCAGAGACTTGGACATTTCTGAATGGCTAAGTCCTCACTGCATCTTTGGGATGTAGGAAAGTGTAGTTTTTCCAGCAGGGAAGAGGGAAAAGAAGTACCTCACCCAGGGAAGCTGTGAGTGACTACAGGATACAACGCTGATCCATGTCCTGGTCAAGCATTGTCCCTGTGGGCCACTGTCCTTACAGCAAGAGGAGTATGTGAGCTTTTACCCTTGCCATGTGCAGAGGGACAAGGATAGAGCCCAAAGCTGTACCACTTCATTTTTATCACGTGAGCTGTTCTTTTCTCTTCAAAGGAGGAACTAAAGCTCTTTAAAATTTTATGAATAGGTGGAATTGGCTTCCACCCATATAGGGGTTTAGTTACAAACACTGAAGTAAGACACAAAAATCCATCATGTCAGAGGTGCAGGACAGAAGCTGTTTGCCTAAACATATGATAGCTTTAGCTAGGAAGTAAAGGAAATATTTCATGCAACTGACATGGATTTATTAGGGAAGAATGTAAAGTTTTTAGTTTTGTTTGGATTATTTTTTTCCCCCTCTGTGTATTAAGACCATTTTCGGAATTGGAGGAGGCCTGAAAGCCAAGAAAGCTATAGACCTGATGCCCAGTCTGACCTTCCTGTTAGTTCAGTGCTGAAAAATTTTAGTAACCTCCCTTTGCACTTGGTCATTTTATGTAGTAGATGAAGTACTCAGCAGAAGGAAGAAGAGGGAAGAAAGAAGGCAGATCTTTTCCCTCCTGCCGTCACTGCTGTAATGCAAGTCACAAGCCAGGCCAGGGCCCCACCTGCCACTGAGGAGGCGTGAGTCAATAAGCAACCTTATTTTCCAGGAGCTCACCTGCACTTTCTTGGATCCGATCACGATCACGCAAGGATCTGCCTCAGTGCTGCTAGTCACATGCCTCAAGTGAAGTGTGTACTTAAGTGCTTAGCTGGATCACATGGGGAGAGACCCACAGGATGGCGTGAGCTGATCTCACAGCTCCCACCAAGAGAAGGGGGGCTCCTGCTGCCCTCTCCCCTTCCTGTCCTTGTACCTCACCTCGTGCCAGCTCTGCTTCTCTTTCATCTTAGTGAGCTGGATTGGCTCACAGAGGATTTAACAAGAACAGAGCTGACAAAAGGATGAGACTAGGAACAGATAACCTGGTGCAGAGGGAGACCTTCCCTTTCAACAGTAGCAAACTTTCAGATTTAGCAGAAATTTGCTCACAGCCTAAGCAAGTCAGGGCAGCAACAGAAGATTCAGGGCAAGGACCCAAGTGGAATATTGCTTTACACTAGTGTGGGTAGTTCCTCAAGAGCAAACATTTACACTTGGGTCAAGGAAACAAGTATTATTCTGTCTGAGACTATCTTGTGATTTCCACCCACTGAAAAACACAGCCCAAAGCTGCTTCTGTAGTAAAGTCTCTCCTTAGGGGATTTGCCATTAGTCTGAGCGACACCAACAGCTTTCCCCACCAGGGATCATTTAACAGGAATCATTTTGAACCTCTGCTCCTTTTACAGATGGCAGGTCAGATGTTTCATGCTGTTTGTCACTAAAACAAACGGGTAACATGTACTTTGTTAACACAGTAGCCCAACTAACTTTATGTTCTCAGATCTTGATTAACGGTTTTGGTCCGGCACCAAAGTGATTCCCAGTGAACCAGGAGTACTGGCGTCAGCTGATTCCCAGTTCTGTAATTAGCCAGCAAGGTGACACTCAGGAAAGTCATTCCACCTCTTTGTGCCCCAGTTTATTAATCTGTAAAACAGTCACCTCCATGGGGAAGCATTTTGCAACCTACTCATGAAAACTGCAATACAGGAAGGTTGGGGTTTTTTAAAGACAGAGGGGTCTGGAGGAGAGATTGTACAGCTACAGCAGAGAACACAAACTGGTTAGCAATAGACTGAGGGCAGAGGAGAGTAAAAGGAAATAATCTCGTCATTGATTTCTGCCTAGTAACATGCTGCTTGTCTGAGATTGCCATTAATTTTCCCTATAGCTAGAAAAACTACTGCTCCCACCGGATGATTCTGCATGTCAACAATACAGGACAGTTTTTGCATCATCAGAGACTTGTAAGAATTGGTGAAAATCCCCAAAACCCACAACAGGCTTTTATTTAGGGATCTGACCAATTAAAGTTCATATTAATTGAATTCCACCTCTTGCCAAAGGAGAAGAAGCACTCTGGTTATTTGCTGTTGCCAGATCTTACATACCTGTGAGAGACCTGGCCCTTCTGTAACACAACAGATGCAAACAGGCCAGAGTCAGACACAGCTTTTTAACTAGAATCTTCTTCTTAGGGGTATATCTGGCAAGCCCTGGTGTCTTCAGATCTGGGGAAAAAGCCATTCAAATGTAGCCCAACAGGGGTTCTTTGATCCCACCTGAGGAAATTGTGCCCTTGAGCCCGTGCCTGACTCACCGTATGCAGGCTGCCGGTGACCTGCTTCCCAAGGGGCTTGTGCTCCGACGAAACACTCATATTCCCCAGGAGCTGAGGACTCAGCTGTCAGGGAAAACCTGCTGCTCAGTGCTAGTGTCCTACCTCACACACAGGATGGCTCCCACCTGTACTCCAATCCTCTTTCACTTGGTCTTTCTTTGTTGGCTCAGCTTTTCCTTGCTCCCAGCCCAACTGCTGCCCTGGAGGCTCCAGTTTGTTCCGGGCACAGTCCTGGTACTAGTTGCAGGTGTAGGGAGAGGGGAGGGGACAGCCTGAAAGCGGAAGTATTTGCTCATTAGTTTTCTGGCAACCGGCAAGGCGCAGGGTGGACTGGGGCCGGCTGCCAGTGCACACCTCCTGCAGTGCTATCTGTGTGGTGACTAAGAGCCGAATAATCCATTCCAAAGGAGGCCCAGTGCCCAGAGCACCTCCAAGGAACACCGCAAGGTGTGCCTGTGTGTCCACGTCTGCCTTGTCAACTGGTTGTATCAAAACCAGTAAGCATTTTCACATCTTTTTGGCCTCCATGCACTACTATTTTAAAGGACAGTTTATCCCAAACCGTCTCATTGATCCCCTTTGTCACTCCCTCTGATGACTGACCAGGGTATCTACAAACTGTCCAAGGTGGTGGCATTTTCGTCCTCGCCCACACAATCTCTGGGCACTGAGTAATTTGTGCCAGGTAAATGAAACCAAACCTGAATCTCTGCTTGAGCCTAAACTATTCTTTTCAATTGGTCATAAATATTTGATTATTATCTTTTCATGACACCAGTTATTATCTTTTCATCCACCAAATATAGAATGTGAACAGCACCACAGATTTAGTTGTAGTGAGACTGTCACAAAATCAAAACACTCACAAGGATGTACTGAAAGTGAACTTGTAAGTACTTAAAGGGGGGCTTGTAAAAAAAGGAGAGTGACTTTTTACTTGAATAGATAGTGACAGGGAAAGGGGGAACAGTTTTAAGCTAAAAGAGGACAGATTTAGATTAGATACAAGGAAGAAATTCTTTACTATGAGGGTGATGAGGCACTGGCACAGAGAAGGTGTGGCTGCCCCATCCCTGGAAATGTTCAAGGAAATGTTCAGTGGATGGGCTTTGAGTAACCTGGTCTAGTGGAAGGAACCCTCCCATGGCAGGGAGGGTTGGAACTAGATAATCTATGCGTTTGCTTCCCAACCCGAACCATTCTGTGATTCTGTGATGATTCTTTGTCTGTGTTAATTTATTAAATGAAGAGCATCACATCAGCATGCACCTAAATAACCTCTCCAAAACCAGATCACAGCGCCGCAGGATCTCCATTGTTTTATTCTAGGTGCTTCTAAGTGCACTGTTGCTTTCAAGTTTGTCTTTGGGCCACTCATCACTTCTGTGTCTGTTTCATTACAGTGGCAAAATTGCCATGGATGTGGTTGTCCAGAGATGTAATTTAATGTTTGTAATGAGAAACAACATCTTTTATTAGATCAGCTGATGTAGATGGATAAAACTATCCATGCTTTAGGGCACACAAGGCATTCTCATGTCTGTCAGATTCTGTTTCAGCTTGCTTGGTGTATTTTTCCATTTTTTCCAGTATCTCTTAGTCTAATAAAAGTTGTTATCTCCTCTACCAGCCTTGCCTCACTCTCTTTTGTTTCAAGACGCTTCCCGGTACCAGCAACCAAAGGAAAAATCTCAGACAAATACAGTGCTTCCTAAAAATCTTCCTGGGAGAGATATTAATAATGAAAATTGACAGTGTGGTGTATATAAGAAATAATTTGCACAAAATCTGCATTGTTCTAATGGATACTGCCTTTGTTGCTTTTGAATACTCCAGGGATTTTGCTGGATCTGCATCCTCTCAGAAAACAGCATTGATCTGAGCAGGAGCTTGAGGCACAGAGAAAAAACAGAATTTACACTGATTCACTCACCTTGAGAATAAAGCCTGTCCTCACCAAAGGCTCCATCAAAGTTGTGTCCAGACTCTTGAATGCTTTGTGCATTTGGCTGAATCTGCCATTAAACCCATCTTACATTTTGCTTCTGCTGCTCTGAAGCATCCTGAGGGATCCTCAGTGATAACCTTTGTCTGAGTTATCTCTGCTGCTTTGAATAGAAAAGCTTGAATTTTCCCTGTGCCAGACCAGCAGAATTGATAGTGCTGGATGCACTAGTGAGATCTGCTTGGGACCCCAGGTTTTGTGACTTGTAATAAATTTTAAAAGATAAATGCTTACTGGAAAACAGGGAGAGCTGGAAGATCTGCATGTCCTGGACCTCTGATTCCTGCAAATCCATTCTTTGGGCTGGCTTATGTAGGTGCATTAGAAAATATCCTGGATATAGCTTACAGAGTTCACATCCATCACATCTTTGATGCTGGAGGTGGTAACATTTCCTTCTGCAGCTGCAGAACTGGATAGACAGGTGGACTGTCACCTCTCTGCTCACACAAGCTTTTCATTACGGAAGGGTGAAGGGCAGTAGATGAGTTTACTTTGTTCAAAAGCTCATCTGAAAGGTTTCCCCAAATAAGAATTGAGGGTGACAAATGGCAATTGAGGCCAAACATTCAATGCCCCTACAGAGATCCTTACCACTTCAGCAAAAAGAATAGTTGCTGGCTGATATCCACAACTGTTTTCTACTACTACACCAACACAGCTGATCCTTCAGTGTGATGAACACACTGGTCTGGTTCCCCCATTCTTTTACTCCTTTTCTATATCTTGGCCACTTTTTCTGGCACATTATGGGACAAAAAATGGCTTGGAAGTCTGTAAAGTATTTTGGCTAGATGTACCATGTGTATGAAAAGTCTGACTCTTAGTATTTATGCTTCTTATGGGACTTTTTAATCCCACCAACTTCATGACTTGCTTTAAGATGATATAGTTCTGCTTTATAAATTACTCCCAGTTGGATTTTTTCCCTCCCTTTTCAATAAGGATATGATTTAAATTGCCAAATTCATCTTATCTCAAAATAGACCTTTGCAAGAATTTCTCCCAGCCCAAGACATTGATATATCACTGCCTGCCCATGGGGATTGGATGCCTGTTTTTCAGGTGGTCACACCAGAAGTGGCATCCTGGATTACTAGGACCACACATCTGACCTGTTTTGTGTCACAGCTCTGCTGGTCAGGAATCGGACTGTGCATCAAAGCCCTCTGCCTACTCTAAGTGGAAACAGTTACTCTTGCAGTTTTTCAGTCCTTCTTTTACCCTGTGGTCGAAGCCACGCTGAGGAAAACAGTAGGTGGGAGAGCAGTCCATAAAAAGCAAAAGTGGGATCAGGGGAGAGAAGAGGACTGGAGGAAGTGGCTCAGACAAGGCTCTCAGCAGACTGTGTTGGTGGTAACAGCTAGCTGAGGCTGGTTTAATTTCATTCTTCCCTTGAGAAAGAAGCAAAAAGACCAAGACCATAGAAGTCGCCATAGCCTTGGGTGACCAACATCCTGGGATTCTCACAACCAGCAGCTCCACTGTAGTTGCTGCTCCATATCTACTGGAGACGTCTTGGCCACTGCTGTGCTGTCTCAGGGTGTTTAGCTGGGTTTCTCCCTTTGGAGAATGGGATTTGATTTGTATTAAGCTAGACTTTCCACACAGGCTCTCTGTTGGGCTTTATGTTTGTTACTGGTTGGCCTGGATCCCTGAAATCCTTTGGGTCTTTTAAAGCTGTGTCTGAGGCACTGATGGTCTGTTGGGGATCCACCTGCTAGCTGTCGAGCAGAGAAAGAGCTCTGAGGGTGTTTGCAGAGGAGATCAGGCAGGATCACCAAGGTCCTGTCCTCAAAGGGGAGACTGCTGAGACCTGTTGGAGAGGCCACTTGCCCAAATGGATCAAAGAACCATGAGGAGAACATGGAAGAATAATCAGTTAGATGTTCTTCATTCCTCTCCTGGCTCCTCATGCACAGTAATGCTTCAAGCCTTCTGTATATTCTTCTTAGAGTGGCTACTGGCCCCACATATTTCTTTTGTACACAGTTCAAAAGTAGATTTCCCTCTGCCCACAGCTTTTATTTGATGTAAAAGGGATAATTCCAAGACTGTAAGCTCTTTCAGGCAGGGACCATCCTTTTCCTGTCTGCATGAAAAATTAGCCTGTGCCTGGACCTTGGACAAGCAACCACAATAATAATAAGAAGAATAATCATATTAATGCTTAGAAATTTGAGATTACCAAAGAAGAATATCTTGAAAATGGCTTCATGGGGAATAAATATGTGTTTTTTCAAAAATTTTATAAATATGTGCATAACAGTGAACTGCAACATCTTTGTGCTGGTACATACATTTATTCAGAGGGTGCTGAGCCACTGGTACATGTTGTCGAGAGAAGCTGTGGCTGCCCCATTCCTGGAAGTGTTCAAGATTAGGTTGGATAGGGCCCTGATCAAATTGATCAAGTGGGTGGCATCCCTGCCCATGGCATAGGGGGTTGGAACTAGATGATCTTTAATGTCCCTTCCAACTTAAACCACACTATGATTCTGTGATTCTGTGCACCAGTTTGGAAAATAGTACTATCCATAAAAGTATTTATACAGGATTTATTTCCTTAATATATTGAATTGGCAGCCTCTGTTTAAGACACTGCAGTTCAGGAGCCACTCCTAAATCAAACACCAGGTGCTGTGCAAACACTGTCAACATTCCTACATGCTGCCTTCCAGCCATTTATCAGCTCCACCCACCTTCTTGGAATGCATGTCTGATGGCTTGTATCTGAGACCTGAGCTGGACACACTGCATTTCACTGTTAAACAGTGCAACAATTTTTCTCATTTATTTTCTGTGCAATTAGAGTTTCACTAAAATAGTAGCAAGGGGTGAAGTTCTTGCTTTTCTCTTTCTTTACAGTGCTATGTATCTTCAATAGCTGCCAAGCAATCAGGACCCCATTAAAGGGTTTCACACATGACCAAGGCATGGAGCTGCCTCCAGGATATTGGAGGAAACAGAGGTTCCATCTGCAGAATATCTGTTCATTTTAAATGGAGACTTTTAGAGCTGATGAGTCTCTGATTTCAGTCTGCAGGATGTTATTTCACTTTTGTAATATGGTAGATTTAGAGAGCACATGTAGCAACACAAACAACACAACTGGAGCCTGCAGCACAGGGCATGGTCGCAATCCTCCTCTCAGCACAGATGCTGAGAGATCTGCAGTTTTATAATCAAAAGCGGAAAGTTGAGGGAGGACCAGTGTTTGTTCAGCCAAAGCGGTGCTGTTTCGACAGTTGAATTTGTTTTAAAGTGTCCTGAACAGGCAGGGGACCCCTCCCTCTAGAGCCCAGCTCAGTAGGAATTCCCTAGAGTGGTGTGACTGGGAGGGAAGGAATCTCTTGGAGATGGGATCCAGTCTGTGCTGAAAGCTCCAACCTGCCTGTGAAGGGCTTGCAGCTCCTGCCCACCCACCCAGCGAGGGCTTTGCCCCTGGTCTCCCACAGCTCACAGGGAATGAAGGTGAGCAAAGCCCTGCCTTCCCACTCATCCCAGCTGACCAACCCCAGCTCCTTTTCTGCTCCCGGCTCTGGAGTGTGTCATGGTCAAGCAGGGAGGAGGCAGAGTTGCCCTCCCCCATGTTGCTGGGGCCGGTGAAGATTGTGACAGGTTGTCCACAGCAGTGTGTGTAGAGGACATGGTGTTGGGTATGAAGGGCTGGGTGAGTGTAGGACAAGGGATGGGATTTGCAGGTACTGATTGGGTTGGGGCGCTGAGAAATTGGAGATCCAGGAGGGAAGTTGTTGTTGGGCTAGGGAAGGAAGGATGCTGGGGAGCAGGTTGGGATCCCAACACCAGGCACAGGATGATGGCAGGGTTACACCAAGGTTTTGAAAGGTGGCACAGACAGAGAGCTGGGAGAACATCTATCTCAATGCGAACTCAATTCCCACTCCCTGCCGGAGAAACACAGCTCATCTCACTGCCCCAAAGTCTGACCTTGGTGGCCGAGTCCCCTTCACCCTCACGTACTGGGGGACAGTAGTGCTACAGAAGTGACAGTGGGTAGGAAACACAGGACACATCTGCACAAGGCTTTGCATTTCATATACATTTTCAAAGAGACCAGTTTGCGGGGCTTTAGGCACACATGGAAAAAAGCATCACTTCAACGTTACAGACACCTTCTACAAAGCAACTACACAAACCACTCATTTCTGCCCTGCAGAAATCCCCCTGGGATGGGGTGAAAAGAAGCAGCGAGCTTGCTGGCAGGACCAGCCACAGGGTGAGTCAGATGGTACAGGCAGTGGCCAGCAGGCAGACGGCCAAGCTCTGCACCGCTCACGAAGGACGTTCCTTAGTGGGACTTGGCACAGGAGAAAAAGGGCCGCTGGGCTGTGGACAACAGAACCCTGTGGGGATAACATACATGGTTTGGTCAGGATGTCCTTATCCCTCTCTGGGTGTCCTCCTAAACAATGGTTAACATGGTAAAGTCCTTTTAATGCCCTCTGTTGTTGCTGTCACGTTTTTACACTCTCCATTTCACTACAAGGACCTTGGCCATGAGCCCCATCTCTGATGGATCATGGGGATGTCTCCGCAAGGGCCCTCAGGGATGAAAGTCCCACCAGCATGGAGAATGAGTTTGCTTTTCAGGCTAGGGGAAGATTGGAGTATCTGACCTGTTTTCAGGTGGCATGCAAAAATTAGATATTTGGAGACCTGAAAGTGCCAAATTCCTCCCTAAAAAGCACTGCTGCATTTTCCATAAGCGAAATAGCTGGAGCACCAGTGTCTGGCAGCTCCAGGAGTCCAGAGTTCAGGGTCCTTCAACCACCTAGCCCTTCCATCCCTGGGATCTTTTATGTCTGCCCAGCAGCAAAAAGACATTGCCTATGCAGCAAACTGGGGAGACTTGGGGGACAACATGGAGCTCACAGAGTTGCCTTTGTTCGCTGGCACAGCATGCTCCAGTGGCAATTGAGAAAGACAAATCCAGGAGGATGTATCTGTTGAGCAATGAAGTACAGACTCAGAACTCCTGGGATCTGGGGATATGATGCAAACATTCTAAAACCACACAGCTGATGGGTCATGCAGACAAAATATGGTAGCCCTCAGCCAGCTCCTCCTTGACAGTGCGTGTCCCCGAGCTCTTACCTCAGATGTGGGGAGTGCAGGCTCAGGAGCTGGACTGATCTTCACTGAGGTTGATCTGCTCCAGGATCTGGCTGTACCTCCTGGTCAGGGCTTTGGTGTTTTTGGTGAGGTCTGTCAGAACTTGCTGTAAGCCGTTGACATGATGGGAGAGGCGCTCTTCCAGATTGCTGTCTGCACCCTCATCTAAGGCTGTGTCAGTGTTGGTGCCAGTCGGGCTCTGGTCACCGACAGAGGCCAGGCCTTTCTCCACCATGGGCTTGATGGCCTTGAGGAGCTGGTAGCGCTCGTAGAGGTCTGTGTGGCTGTCGGTGGCAGGGACTGCCCCCTCCTGCTGTGGGAAGACCCCTCGGAGGAGGCTGGGAAACATCACCTCCTGCTCCATCTTCTGGGTGGCGGAGAAGTACTGCTCCATGGCTCCTTTCCCACAGCTCTGGCACTGCTGCTCTGGGCTCTTCTCGGAGTGCCACCTGCTGCCTGTCCCTGCTGGGGGCTCTTTATGCAGGGCTGGGACAAGTCCCTCCTCCGCTGTCCCCTGCTGTCCTCCCCTGCCAGCCCTGGTTGGGCTGCACGGCCAGGGGGCCGGGCTTGGCTCCAGCCCAGCTGGAGCTTGGCTACACCGTGTCTCTGACTCTGTGCAATCTCTCCTGAGCCTCCCGGTGGCCTTTGTCTGAGCTGGCCAGGGGCCCCACTTTGTCCCTGTGCTGTGAGCGGGGTGGCGAGGAGGTGCCCGGGCTCTGTCATGTACTTTTCCATCCTGTGCTGTCACCACCATCCTTACCACTCCTGGAGGCTCGGGATGGTGAATCCAGCCCCTCCCTCCAGTGTGGGCAGGTTGCAGGCAGCACCGTGGGAAAGCTGCCTTGATTTGGGCAGTTTTGAGGAGCAGGGAAGGAGAACAAGTGATGGGTTTATCCAGAGAGGGGAAGTCCCCCATATGCCCTGCCTGGCCACCCACCTTCTTCAGGGCTGATCTGCGGTTCTCACCCAGCCCAACCATGGCGACTGGCCTTGAGAAGAACCCTGCTGTAAGAAGGTGATAATGAACAGGTGATACTTGTCTGAAGGGTGCTTATCCTAAACTGGTTATTTAAGGAGTAATGTGACCATCAGCAGCATTAAATAGTGACTAGGGAGTTAGAGAAGGGACTTAAAAATGAAGAAGGTGTCAGCCTGAGGAGAAACATGGAAGTTCCAAGTGTGGAGGGGCAATGACAGGAGTCAAAGGCTGTTGAACCCAGCCCATAGCAGCCCTGCTGGTATTCCAACCTCCACCCAGGCCTGGCAGAGCATCCTCCTGGTTGGGTGCTGTGAGCAGCCTGCAGCCAGCTCCTGAGCTGGCAGCACAGGAGGAAGCCACCAGGGACAGAGCAAGAGTCAGCACTGGAGAGACTGGAAGGCACCTCTGGAGATGATCTGCTCCCAAAACTGCTCCAGCATGGTCAGCAACGGGACCATGTCATGTCCAAGGATATTGGATATCTATGAGGATGGATACTCTGCCACCCTTCCGGGTAGCCTGTGACAGTGTTTGATCACCTTCAGTTTTAAGAAAAAATAAAAGTTTTCTCATGTTTAGATGGGATTTTTTTGTGTTTCAGTTTGTGCTCATGACTTCCTGTCCAGTCACTGAACACTAGTGGGAAGAGTCTGGCTTTACCTGTAGATCTGATCGGATGGATCTCTCTGAGCCTTCTCTTCCCCAGTCTAAACACTGCCAGCTTTTTCAGCCTTTCCTCACATGGAAGATGCTCCTGCTCCTATATCACCTTTAAGGCCCTTCACAGGACTCTGTCTAGTATATCCGTGTCTCTCTTGTACCAGACAGCCCAGAACTCGACTCAGTACTCCAGGTGAGGCCTCAACAAAGCTGAGCAGAAGGGAAGGATCCCCTCCCTCCACTGACTTTGCCCTGAGGACACCTTGCTGTATCATGGCCAAATTGGCTGACCATAGGCCTGAGCCTGGGGTGCCCAGCTGTGAATTTGTGGGGTGCTTTCCCCCAGCATCTGCACGAGCAGGTGGCTGGCAGAATCAGGGGGCATGGCTGAGGCCAGAGAACCCCAAAATTGAAAGGCAGGGACATGCAGACAGGGAACCTGCCCTCTGGGAGGGAAGGCATACTGCCAGCCACCCATCCTTGGGGGTGGGGAGGTTGTGTAGTTAGGACTTCTTGGGACTGCTTAGAGAAGGGGACTTGAAGTTTCTTACTCAGTCAACATTTTGGGTCAAAGATGTGCCTTATCCCCTGTCTTCCTGACATTGAACCCCTGTGCCAGGTCACTGCTCTCTGATGGATTTGCTGTCCCTAAACAGAT